>DWON01002042.1:0-21977 GCA_018251015.1 Phocides pigmalion okeechobee
AATACAGGCATTATATATATATATATATATATATATATATATATATATATAAACAAAACACTGTATATATAAGTTTTTATTTGGTAAAATACCTACGTAACATGTTATTACGGATTCAGATAAGGACAGATAAGATGAAGTAAAGTACTCCCACATAATATGGTTACATATATGCTTATAAATTAGATTATTTCGTTAAAAGTATATTTATTATAAGTATGTATGTAGGTACACATCTCATGATATCACATAATATTATTGTGATCGACTGATGAAAGATTTATTTATCTATTAAATTGTTACTATAAAAAAGTGTATCTAATTATTTATTTATAAGTATACCATTTAAATAAATGTTATAACATACATACATATATGTACGAGATTATAGCTTATAATATAAATTACTGGCTAATTGATATCCAGTATAGTATTGTCTCCTTTTTGTTAGTTATGTGAACATATTGTTTTCGAGGTAAATTATTAAAGTTATACTTTTTTTCGCGCGTTTGGGAAAAAATATAAGAGTGAATTTTAACAAAGTGCGCGCGCGTTGTCTCCCCAAATCTACATAGAGATGGCTAGTAAGATTGTGGCAAGATTTTTTTTTACTGATAGCTTACACTGTTACTACAATAAGTTTATACGTCTTACTATTTAACGAGCATGTAGACTACCTTATGTTAAGTCGCTGTAGTACACTAACATTCACATACAACCCCGTTCGTGTCAAAAAATCATGTATGCTATTTCTGTGAAATAAGATGGTCGTCTCGCGTCCACATGTAACCAGCAACCACACAACCATTATGATCTATACAAACCTCAGAGATACGTAGCTTAACTATTTAAAATGTATTCAAACCCCAAGACAACACGCGTCATAGCCACTAGCAGTCACTCGCTAACGTTTGGCCGCACCCGACATTGCTTAACTTATTGCAATCTGCACGAACTAAAGAACTATACACGTGATATTCCCACCAGCGGTCACCCATTCAAATGCTTACATTAGCAGTGTTATAATTCAAGTTGTAAGAGATTATACTGAAATCAAAATTATGTTTCAGAAGATAGTCCGCTTTGGTTTAATTTAGTTCTCCAACTCCACGATAGATGGCATAATATTTAATTTAAATATATAATTTCCTCATCTATTGATCGTTTGCTCAATTTTTTCGAAGGCGTAAAAATATTTATTCAATTAAGTCAAAGAATTATAACTTCTTACGTGTGTACCTAAGTACACATGTTTTTATTATCTTTGTAATAGTCTACGATAATCTTACATTACAAGAAATAAATATTGTAAAAATACATTATCAAAAAACTATGAGGATAGTATACGGGTTAACACGTAGATCTAGAAGGGAAGTGGAAAATCTAAATCTAGAAGTTACGTTAAATTAGTTTCTGTATAAAAAAATCTATTATATTAATTTAATTATTAGTTAGTAGTTTACTTATTACAAGTTGTATCCAGCCGCTCACACATAATGTTAACATAGGATAAACATAATTGCACTCTCCATGCAACTACTACCAGGAGTTTCAAAATCGTAAATGTGCTGATGTTAAGTTACGTAAGTAAGTCTAACTATCAGAAATATAAAAAAATATGAGGCTATTTGACCAATATTTTTTTGTCGCCCTGTTGTGTGAAAATTAGGTATAACATAATACTCCTATATAATATCTTGATACCTTTATTACCACAGAACCAAAATTCAGTACATTATGTGTAGTATTTTTGATCATTTACATAGAATCAAACGCCATGTACATTTTTAAACAGTCTGCATTTTCAAGAATTTAGAAAATAATTCCTTACCCTATTCAAGATTTTAACTTTGAATGTGCTTTGATATCAACATAAAATTCCATTCCTTCCATAGGAATAAACAAAATGTTTTACAAATCATGGTTTTAATTTGTAACATAAAATGTTCTATGTGTAGATAATCATGACTTAACAGTAATTAATCAATGTCGTTATTGTAATTATGACTTATTTATTTATTACTATTAGGTGTTGGATAACAGGCTTAAAATGCTGTTACTGTGACTTGTTTTAAAATGTTGCTATTATTTAAGAATAATAAGAGTAGACAGTATAAAGAGTGATAAACTTCAAACTACTCCACTAGAAATACATAGAAGTTCTAATAAAATATAAAAATAAAAATAAATCTTGGATCATAGCACAACATCCAGCATCCACCATCACCAATAAGTAAACAAATATATATAAACTATTTTTCAAGTTTCTTTCATAGTTGGTATATAAGTTTCATGTTTCAAGTTTCTTTCTTAGTTGCAACCTGGACCACATTTCCGAGGGAAAGTATTCCGTTACACAACAAACAGGCATAACAACAAATGAACAAGAATGGTCTTCTTTTATTCAATAAGTTATTACTTATAATAATAATTCATTATTATCTTGAATTCTTACACCACATACATCAAAAACATAAAAAAAAACAATTCAAACATTAATAGGACTTGTTCTTCATTTAACCAGCGGGTTTCAGCTTCTCCATTTCCTTATTTATTTTATTATAATCTTCTTTTACTTTCGTACATTCATGTTGCAGGTCCTCAAATTGACTCTGTAAAGGAAAATTAAATGTTTTGAGTTTTAACTTACTAATTGATCATATAACACTATTGTAAAATGTAAGTACTCGTTTTCTTTTATGTGATTGAAAAATGGCAGAATTGTTTTGGTTTGATACTTAGGTAGAGTGGTTCCACAAGTCTAGTAAATTCTAATCTTAGATTCTTAAGTCATAATATACTCTCATCCAATCTACTACGAGATATCAGTGATCGATATCAAGTAGGGCTCCTGATCTAGTTCACTTTGGCTACTAAGTTAAGATAGTTTTTTTTTTATTATTATTATGAGAGAGTAAGAAACGGGCATGCAAGCCACCTGATGATAAGTGGTCACTGCAGCCCATAGACAACCATGTCCAATCTCAAATAGAATAGAAGTTCTATTTAAGGATGGACGCAGATGCGTTCCTACTCTTGAGGACTAAGATGTTCGCCTCCAATAATGTGTATCCGGCAACCACATCTCCCCAACCAATCACAATACATGAAGATCATGTTGCTTTACGGCAGGTTAAGAGGGAGGCGGTGGTGCCACCCCAGGCGAGCTCTTACGCCTCTACCACCTTTAAATTATTTTTTATATAGATAATATTTCAGGAGTAGGGAAGAATACTCGGTTTGTATTTAAATGTATAACTGTCTCTTTTATTATGTATTTCAAAATACATATGTATGTTTATCAGTTGTCAGATTAATATAGTAAAAGCTCTGCCTAGTTTAGGATCAGAAGTATGTGAATTAATTTTTCCAAACTAGAGTTATTTAAATTTTGCTATTATTTATTACAGCTTGATTTCTATACTATTGCACATATAACTGCAAGAAACACTACTATTGTGTTTAATTTTGAGTACTGCACAGATTTTTTGCTTGCAAGTGAACTTATGTGCTGTGTTTATGTAGGCGTTAAATGACTGCGGAAACTACAACTGCTGTGTATTCGCAGACAAACACATTTGGTGTGTGAATCAACGATTCACCCTCATTCTAGTGCCATCATTAGCAACGTTGAGTAGTATAAATGTAAGCAATGCAGTCCAATTGTTTATATTTTCTTTATTGTAATGAGACTTATGATCAGAATTCATTTATAACAAAATCAATATCTTACCTGACAAATAGAAGACTGAAGCTTCATTGCAACACAACTTTCCATAATATCTTTGAATTTCTCTTTATCTGCCTCATGCCGCTTCTGTGTGTCTGTCAGGAGTTTGTCTATTCTATCTTTGTACTCTGTTACCACTGAAAAAATAAATGAATAGCAATATATTTACATATTCCAGTAGTTTTTAGTACCATTGCCTGATTCTTAAGTCCTGACTAGTTATAAGATAATAGGAACGAGTATTGTATAAATAATAAAATAATCAACTGGTGACATAAAACTTAGCTACTAATAATTTTAGCTATAATTCGTAACATTTATTAAAAAATATAAGTTTATTTTTGCAAACACAACTACAAAATATCTTTTGTATATCACATTTGCAAGTAAAATATATATCAATATTAAATATATATAAATTTACCATTCAGTTGATATTTAGCAGACGTAAGCTCAGACAAGCATCGCTCCCCAGACCACTGCGCAGTCGAATAACTCTCTTGTAAATGGTGTAGATAGTAATAGAGTCCAATGAACGCAAAAGATAACAAAACTATTAAAATTACCAATTTATCTCGCGAAAACGTACGCATTTTTATTTAACTTGATACGTCTTTTAAACTTTCATTGTGTAAAGCACAAATTTAAATTATTTCTTCTGTATCTAAAATTAAATAAATATCTATTGTCGTGATGCAAACAACAACCCTATTTATTTTCTTTTCCTTTATACAATGGTAATAAATTACTGCATTCCTTGGTTTGATTAGATTCAATTTGATTAATATTTAATAAATTGTGAATAATAATGATTAATGTACCGACTTATGGTGTGGAATTGTGAATATCGATTGATGATTTTGACATTTATTCAGGGCTGCCACTTTGTGCGTAATGTTTCTACTCATATCGATATCGAATTGGCAAATAATTAAAATTGAAAATACATTTAATAACGTCGCATAAGTAATACAAAATATCAAATTAATATTAAATTTATAAATGTATACATACCAAGATGTTTAATAAGCTTAGAATTGGCTGTAGAACTACCGTCCCTAAGAAACAATGTTTAATGCCACGAGCTTAATAAATTTACAATACCATCCTGTCTATTAAATCGGTGCAAAAATCATTACATGGTATACAAAACCCTAATGGAATAACGTATCACTTTTAAGTGTATGAAATAACATAATTTACGTAAATGTAAAATGATTTTATGGAATTTAGGTTCCCGCAAATTTTTTATTCAAATAATATAAACAGTTCAAACGGAGCCATATAGTTCCGTTGTTGCCATACATATGGTTAAAAATTCCAACTCAGGAAATGTTTTGATGCACCTCTTTTATTATTTATTTCAGCGATAAAACTTGAAATATATTTTAAAAAAGTTAATTTTATATAGTTACTGTTATCATAGTCATTTATCGTATTATACCATTTGCATTCATTTAGAAAAAGCGAACACTAACGTCATTTTATCCTTTAGACGTGATGTTACTGCCTACCTGGCATTTTTAAAAAGTATCAGCGTATCCTTATAACTCCTGTTATTTTTTAATTCTGTTTCATTTGTATTTTCCAATTCATCATTTGTTATTGAAGTAATTATATATACAGGCGACAATATCTATCTTTTTCTAATTACAAAAAGTTACATCAATGTCTATTTCTTTCTAATGTTGTTGTAATTGTAATAACATGTTTTACTCAAAGATATATGTTTCATAAACAAAGAAGGAGTTTTTTTTTAATGACATACTTATTAAGTTAGGACACCTACTGGAACAATTGAGATATATTTTTTGTTTAACACAACATATGCACATGTTATAGCATTTTAGAATCTTGGTGAAATGGGTCATCTTTTGGTCACACTTGCCTTGTCAGCTTAGTTAATTACTTTTTTCAGTATGAGCAGTCAAAGTTGAGTGATAGTAAATTAGAAATACTTGAACTAATGATATTTAGTAATTTTTCTCAGTTTTTTTTTGTTTTTTGGAAATGTTTTGATATGAAAATAGTTGGCGTAGGTACTTGATATTGCGTAATAGTGAAAAAACAAGTAAGTAAAAATCTCAAGTTATATTGCCAAAATTTTTTACTCAGGGTAATATTTTGGAGATATTTTTAAACGGCAGTTACTTAGGAACCGTAACGATTACATCGATGATTTATTTACTGGGCTCGCCCTTAGGAGGCATTTCACCTGTTCCCGGCTTATAGTCACGTTCTTGGACACCAATATAATGTGGAATTTCATTTTAGAGAGCCACACTTTAAATACGCAACAGACATAATGATGTCTTAGAATGTGGCTTTAAACGGAAGGATTACATAAGTCGATTTGAAATTAAGGTAGTACGGCAACATGAAAATTGAACACAAAATTGTTAGAGGTCAAAAGGTACTACAAAGTTTTGTAAATTAAAAATAAGGCTACAGAAAGGATCGAAATTTTTTTTTCCTCGTTGGGATCATAATAAAATTTTGATATTCAACACATAAATTCATGTCAACTATGTATTATCACCATTTAAATAAAGGAAATTCGTATATAATGGTATTATTCAAATTCTAATAATGTATTTCTTTTCTAAGCATCTCAAAATTTTTGTAACGGAAGTTACGACCATACACCTAAATAGACTTGAAAATGTTGTATAGAAAATAATTTATGTATAAGTAAGAACAAATGGCAATCACTATAATTAGATATATTAGAAATCATTGTATAGCGCTTGCCCCTATTTCCCAACTCTAGAATCATGTGCCAAAGAGTATCTATAGACAATAGACATGACTCCCTGTAGAAGTATGACCAGTAAGTGTGACCATGTGTCTGTTTTATTTTAATAGGTACTTTCAAGTATATTTGAGAACGCGTAATATATTCCATTAAGAGCACTGTAAAGGATATTGTCGTTACTGTGCGTTAATATAGCTAACATATTCTATATAATAATCCCCAATTATATATTATTATATTGCATAGTATTCTTTGGTACACGTACTGGGATCAAAATGTGTTACTATTTTTATATGAACAATTACATTGGAGACAAATAATTAATACATTTGCTTATTTTTGTCTTGCTTGTAATAGTTTCACTAGAATTAATACAGTAATTTCTTTTATAATATTTAACTGTCATAGTCATAAATAAATGTTGTTTCGTATTTACTTTGAATATTAGGAATATAACATAAAACATTGAAAATGTCAATGTTGGCATCATTTTTGTATTTAAATATATCATGCCGCAATTTATTGTGAGGTTGATAATATAATTAATTAAAGTTAGTAGCAAATTCTTAACGTATCCGTCCCAGTGAAGGAATAATTATTTTATATTAATTATGGGCATAATTATTATATAATTTAATATTCCCGCCAAAGTTAATATCAGTCTTGTGTGGCTTTGGTATTCTTATAGAACTTATTCTGGTCACACTAAGCTTTAGATCTACTCTACTCAAAAGTCAAAGTACAATACCTACATAACTAGAGTAAAATCCAGTTTTGTATTATAAATTCGTATGACATAGTACGTGTAGTTGATTGGGTTGGACGAACACATACGGTTTTACATAGTTATGAAGTAGTAGTTTCTTTATTTTATAAATTCTGAGAAGAATTTATTATATTTTGGGACACATGTCCATCAAATATAAATTTAAGTAGGTATATTTTACCGATATCATGATGGTAAAAGGTGGCATATAAATAATAACCAACGAGGTACTATTATACCTTAACCATCAGTACCTGCGTAACTTTTATAGTTACACGCAACTAATTGGTGCTCTAAAATATATATCTACTGTACTCTGAAATAGGTAAGTCTTAATATTTTTTTATAATTTCATTTTACTTTTACTTCGTGAAACTATTGTTAATAAATAAAACCTCATGTAGCCGTTATAATATGAATGTTGTAACTAAGACATCATTTGATAATTACATTATTACTTGTCAGTTTCAACAACCAGATATTTAAATTGCGAATGTTACTTATTTTCATCAACTTTTTAAATATCCTCATAAATGTAGAACGCTGTCGCGACTTCGTCAGTCGTCACGTCGCGTTTCTCAGATTAGACTTTGACACCCGTATTTCATTTGTGTGCGTGCGCCGTAGTAAGTGTATACAATACACACTTATGCCACGAATATATTTCGCCGCGCGTTTGAAACGATTTCACTGCTCTTCCCCCAACTTTAGAAATATCTGTTCTTTTTTGTCTAGCGAAAGTTTTTGTGTTCTGCCTCTTATGCGGTTTGGTTAAATTACAAAACAATTTATTCATACTTTCTTATTGGTTATGTATAGTTAATATTCAGGCAATATAAGCATAAACTAGGATTAATTATTTTTTTACAATAATCATCTATTAAATATAATATTGTAGGCATATGTAACATACCTAAAAACCTTGTAGTTCACTGTTTGTTTTGTTGTTTCCATTCTGTATTCCATTAATTGTTTGTTATAGGTTAAGTAAACATGAAATATAAAAAGGGACAAGGGATTGGATGATATGAATTAATTTTTTTTTAATAATCTGTGAATCAAATATTGATTACTTGGCTATGAACACTAAGGAAATTGATATAGATATCTATCTATAGTCCCTTTGGCAGATTATTACTATCCCTTTTCTAATGTTACATTACTTTAGTGTTAGAGACTGATTGATTTATATATTTGTCTCTACAGTTGTAATGAATCCCATTAACTATTGTAAATGGAATTTATTCAAAATTTATAATTATTCACATTCCATATTCTAAATGAAGTAAACAAAAGCTAATTAAAACACTTGATGACTTGTTTATTCTACTTTCTTATATTTGTATTGTTCTAATGTATGACTGTTCAGAGGCAACTATTTCATTTCATGGATTATATTATTTTAACAGAAACATCATCTAACATGAATTTATTGGTGCTTATTGCAAATAATAAAACCTCTAATAAAACATTATCATGAAGTAATAACCAATATAAACTAATTATTTTAACTCAAAATTATTTATTCAAACTAAATTATATTTTTCCATTTTAATAAAACATATTGGACATGATTTGCATAATCTTAGCTTGAAACAGAGTGAAGTAACTTACCAAGAATTTATTCTTACCAATCCTAATCTGTAACTTATTTTGCATGCCATGCAATGTACACTATAACAATGTTATAAGTTGTACTGTGTATTTGAATAATAAATTTGATAATTGTTAATTATGATTATTGTTTTATTATGAAAGAGTAACAAATGGGCATGCAGGCCACCTGATATTAAGTGGTCCCTGCAGCCCATTTACAACCATGTCTAACAGGACAGAGGTTCTATTTAAGGATATGCATTGCTACTCTTGAGGACTAAGATGGTCACCTTCAAAAATGTGTATCTGGCAACCACACCTCCCCAATCAAAACACAATACATGAAGAACATGTTGCTTTATGGCAGGTTATGAGGGTGGAGGTGGTACCGCCCCAGTTGAGCTCTAATGCCTCTACTACCTTTAATTTTTTTGCTATTTAATAAAAAAGTTGTTCTTCTTGGTGGACTTGCTTCTCTGAGTTTACCAAAGATTGAATGGATCTTTGCAATAGACTATAAATAGGATTGGAGTCCTATATGAATTCAGCTGTATATGTATAGTTTTATTCTCATAGATTTCCAATGTAAAACCAATCTTGTGCAGTTTATTGACATAAAAATAGGGCAACATTCTGTCTAAATGACATAATTTGAAATATAGTATTTTTCTCAAATAATTTATAAGAATGCATCTGGACAGTAGATACATATGAACATACATACATATTATACTGTGATAGTCTAGTTAAAATTACCCAAAAAGTACCTTTAACAGTTTCAATCCTACATTTAGGATATTGCTTACTTTTTAATTTATACACAATGCCTATCACACTCAAGCAGAGACAATTAGGATTATTTGTAAATTTTGTTCCAGACACAAAATACTGCTATTTATATAAATTTAAAATTATTGCTGGCGTACAAAAGGCAATGTATATTATTATGTTCTAATATTTCACAGTAAAGTATTACCTAGTTTAAACAATTAAACTTTAGAGTTTTCTGTAACTAAAGCTGAATATACCTACTTAGAATAGTTAAATGCTCAGATTTAGACTTGTTATTGTACTAACAAATGTACATGTTATGACATTGTTCTATTATGAGTCTGATCATTATTTTTTCTTATTGTTTATATCTACGCGCTCATTTCATTGGGGCTGAATATTAACTATTGTCTAAAAACATCTGTAAATGGACATGAACTGAACGGGACTCCTTGCAACTGAGGACTAAGTAAGAATATCTTATGTAAAATGACTTTACTACACTTTTATTATCGAAGCAACACAAATAATGGACTTTGTGCAAAAATTTCTACCATCTCTGATGGTAGTTCATAGCTTTGTTTTTTTAATTAATTCTAAAAATTCAGATGTTTTTGTTGTATGTTGTAAATTCTAAACAAAGTGTAAAACGACGCTTGCGTGATCTATTTTTATCAATTGCTTAAGCCACCTGTATTTTCTATTTGCTTTATGCAAGTAAGTTATTTAAGATTTTGTATTTGAATGAGAATAATACGTGTGTAATAAACTATGTAATCATTACACTACCAAAGATATATATAGAGAACAAGATAAATAGTGTACCTGCATATGTGTGATGTAGCTCTCTTTAATATTGAAGGCAAACGAGAGAACGCTATAATATGCTATGCTTACGCGAATACTTATGTAAGTGATATATAATTATTGTTATCAGGTGAGGTGACAAGTTGAAATACTTACCTAATCATAATAAATGTATTATTATAATTAGTAAGTACATTGAACGTTTTAGGTTGAAAAACAGGATTTAAATACCTAGTAAATGTGTTATTCAGAATATGAGTTGGCCATATATTATAAAAGCTGAAGTATGGATGAAATTTATCTGTGCCTATTTAAGAATATTCACATGCGACGATTACTAATCGAGAATAACTCTTTAGCAAAAACAGCAAAAGAAATGTTTTTGGTAATTAATTCAACTTGTTCATTATCCAGTTTGGATCTACACTTGTTTAATCTGTATTTCCTATACTACGCACTGTTATTATCATCCATCATGAGACGTTAATCTTAAACACGATCTGTTATAAGTTGTCGTGGGATTACGGCAGATTGACCTGGTTGTAGCATCAGCAATGGTTCCGTATTATCGTAAAAATGTATTTGGATTAAGTGTATCGAATTTCAATTTGATAAGCCAAATGAAAGTATAATAGATATCGATTACGTGAATTAAAAACCCTAATTACACCGTTTCGATGAAGAACTAGTAATTTTGAAGGTTCCCTACTTTAAAATAAAATAGAAACATTTAAACAAGCTCCGTTTGAGTGCTGCGTTACCTCATGCACAAATACTCATCCGAAGGCTTAAAAGGTACAGCTGTATGCGTCTGAATTTAAACACATACCGATTTAAGTTATGAGTGACCTATTGAATTGTACTTTTGCTGCTCGATTACTTGTTCCGAATACAGCGAATTTTATCATATTGAAATTATAAGTATATACTTGACAGAGATAAAAAATACCCAAGTATAAATATGTACCACAAAATACAAATACATGAATAGAACCTGCACAACGATAAGTAGAGATAATATTTTTAGCAAATTAAGTATACCACGTCGCCGTTAACAGTAACATAAAAGAGTGAAAGGTGGATCATTTGTAAACTCTGTGAATCGTTTATAGAAAAGCCGTTTCATTTTAGCTCTTAAAACAAGATGGCGGAAGCGCATTCCGCTGTGGCGTTTTCGTTCGCGATCACTCATGATGGATGGGACGTGAACTTCGACCGGGAGGTGCTCTACTTGGTATGGGAGTCCGGCCTCCGATCCTGGAAGAAGCGGCTAGCAAGATTCAGGGTAAGGGTAACATAAGTAATTATCCTACTTATTAAAAACCGAGAGCCCAGTGGCAATCCTCTGTGGTTTAATGTCACATACATTTTTGTCTAGCAATGAAGAGACATTATTACTTCTTTTTGAGGGTTTAACTTCATTTTTTCTTTACAATTTCATATAATCATGCATTACTATATATTGTAAGCAACTCATTTTATTTATTTATTTATTTATTCTTTGTTATACCAAATATAAAGACGTGGTACAAAAGACAGTCTTAATGCTAATAATATTCTCTAGCAGTCAACCTTTGGGCTCAGCAAACATTATCAAATGCAGTATAAATACTGTAATACGAAATATGTACCTAACAAATTCGCTAAAAATCCGTGAAGCAGTCTTAAACAAACAAAAAATATAGTTAATCACAGAACTTGAAATGAAAAAGAGATAAGTGTCTCTATGATATTTTCTTTATCTAATAACCTTATTTTTATTTGGTGCCAAGTGATAATTGTTTTTTATAACGAATGCAAAAATACTAAGAATATTTTTCCCGACTTTACAGATAATACTTAAATTTAAAATGAATAAATCCCGAAGTATTTACCGGTTCATCTGTAGTAGGAATATTATAAAAAAACAGTGATCATGACAGAAAATTCTGTTAATGAACAATAGGCTACTAAACTGTCTATATAACCTAATTGTATCTTACAATATGTTTTTTGTATCTTAAATAAAAATAGTTGATATATTGTTTTTTGTATTTAATAATTTAAATACGCGACCTAAATATATTTTTTATTACATATTACAAATAACTATTTCGCGTGTATTTAAAACGCGTAATAGTTTTTTTTTGTAATATGTATTTTAATTAAAGCAAATAGTTGATTATTTTGCCCGGCTCTGGTGGTGAATAAAGTTGTTTTCTTGGTTGTAAGATATTTTCGTTGGTACCACCACACTTGGCTTGAAGAAAACTATTATCAGCGAATCATCGTATCCCGGTAGTCATAAGAGCTAGTTAATCCGCTTATACGCTGTCCCCCAAGTTTGACCGTTTGAGGTCGTTCCTAATATACAAGACCGACCAGGTTTACTTTGTTATCTGACTATAATGTTAATTTCGGCCTCACACGGGAGGTCTGAAGTCCCTAACGAAATGAATCGCGTAGCGCGCATGTTCTATTTTTTAAAGTTATATGCGTCTTATGAATTAATTATCATTCGCTTTAACAATGAAGGACAACGTTGCAAGGTAAATGGAATGCCTAAAAATTCTCTATAAAGTGCTATTAGATACGACTATTAATTCCAACTTGGACACGTAGACTATATCCTAAACATTATTTTTCTGAGAGGAAACCCGAGACCATCAATGGGACGATAAGAGATTGGTAATCGAACAATAACAAGCGTGACAAACTATAATAACTGCGTTGTGCCAGACGCGTCTGTAAACGTTCTGTCATTCTTATATTTATAATATTAAAATAAATAATTATGTACTCCGATAGCCGTCTGCTAATCTAAAGGGACAGTCTGATAATTGTCTAACATCCACAATTGACCCATTAATTACATCCTATTCATAATCACCGTTTGTATGTTACGTGGCATTAGCTGATCTAGTGATATCGAGCTGTACGGCCAGCGGCTGGCTACTGATTTTGGTGTGGCTGTTATCTACAAATACATATCATAAGATTGCACAAACATTAATAAAAACAAACATCCCACTACGTTAATGACTTTTTATTCCGTACAAATAAAATTTGCAGTTTTTGATTTTGAGTTAAAATCATCGCGGAATTTACATATTTTACTAAGTAACAGGTAAACCGTTTTAAGTCGTAACCACGAGCCACGCAACTGATTCGAAATATCGGCAATTTAAAAATCGTTAAATGTGAGTAGCCGTTAAATAGTAAAATTGGTTATTTTTGTCAAAATCTACATATAATATGTGAACATTTTTTGAAAAAATGTAATCTACTGTTTATGATTATCGATACGGAGGCGATATCAACAGTTTTGTTATTGTTGTCTGTCTTTCTCTCTGTCTATTATTCTGTCTATCTCTTATCATATCACGCTAAAACACTTGCTTGACATGAATGAATTTATAACATTTTGTAGGCCGTCACAACTGGCGACATGTATAATACAATTTAATACGCAAAAATGTGGGGTATCTATGTATATGTTTATTTAGTTACTCATTTATTTTTAGAATATATGATAATATTACAAAATTCAAATCCATGTTCTATTCTCTATAATTCATATTCCTTGAACCGATGCCAAATGTAACAGATCGGAGTAGTAATAATTCCATGTCTCTTCCATACCTTTTTCATACATTTGAATAATTTTCATTATTTGTTGTATTTTTATAGTTTACACTATAATTATGCCAAGCTTGACGCTGGAACAAATTAACGACCGTCTTTATGATGCAAAAACAAATAGATAGAGGATCGGGCTGCAGGACTTTTTTTAGATATTATTTTTATTTATATTATTGTTATTTGTAGGCTAGGCTACCCGACATAATAATACTTACATGATAAAAAATAATCAGCTACTTATTACGTTTCACAATACAAGTATACCTTACCTAGTTACACATTTGTTGATTTAGTACTCGTTTTTTAATACAGTTGATCAAAACACCGCTGTTCATCTAAGTATGTCTCGAAATGTTATCGATTCGAGGCGGCTCCAATATCGCCAATTCCAATATTCCAATTTTTAAGTTTCTCCTTTCCTTTTTACTTAACAGTTAAAATACCCAATGAAACTATTAACGTTTAGACTATCCAGCGCGCCTAAGAAATGCGCATACTTGGAATTAACATCAGGTACTATAATCCTGGAGTTAACGAGCCATATTTGTTGACTATCGGTGTTTTGGTGTCAAGTCAATTGCTTTATACTGATTAATAGAAGGGGAATGATGTCGAGGTCATTACTTAGCATGACTATGGATGTAGGTACACGGAACTGTTCCAACCAGTGCGTCATCACCTCTTATCAATAACATATAATACGCAGACTTGTCGCAGACCACGATGCCGCGCACTGATTTAATATTAAACATTGATTTAAGTAATTGGATTTAAAGAAGAGCTTGCGAATTTGTCAATTTTTTGAAATTTTAATTTAAAATAATAACGTTTACATCGATAAGCTGTATTACTGGGGCATTATTTTTATTACTACTTTCCGGTATCTGAGAAAGTTAACAGTGGCAAATAGACAGACATGTGTATGAAATTATAAAGATCTCATTTATGCACAAGCTCATTTACGATATTATCATGACATGAGAAACTATTGTCTCTACGGAGGGCTTTAAGCGTGCGCGGTCAGATATGTAGAATAGATAACTCTTGTTATGTTATACCTAATGTAATTTAACCTTTTATCTGTTACTGCACACTTGAACCTGTATCTGTTCTGTAATTAATCAATATGCGACAATCGTGTAATATATTTGGATTAATGTTTAACAGACACTGATGTAACATTACATTCATAAGATCAATAAAAGTATTTTAATGAGACAGAATTACAAATGTCGGGGTAGGGAGTTCGTACATAAGATATCAGTCAGAAGCAATACAAAGCAGCGGCAATAGTAATTAAGGATCCGGGTTCTCATACAAGAAGCCTGGATATAATTCAGAACAGCTGAAAACGATTGTTTTAACCGTAAAGGTAACTTGGCGAGGAAACCTGTGTTCCTTATAATTCTCCGTAAGGTTCTCAGAGTTGATAAAGTCTACCAATTTGTACTTGATCAGTGTGGTGGACCATGGTCTAATTTTTTCATTTTGTGAGAAGGACCTGTTCACAGTAGAACACAACTTTATGTTGATGATGAAGTAGCGATCTATAGTGGTATAAGTATACTTAAATTGTTGTCGTTTAGTTATAAATAATGGAGGTTTGAAGCTTAATGTAAATGTGGAACGTTTGACAAAATCGCTGTATAATTTGAACGTTGATTGCGATCGTCTAACTCTACGGGGTACAATAGTTTCCTAATAACGAGTGATTGTTACCAGTCTTACCTCATTTGAATAATAAAAAGAAAATCGTATCATGTCTAGCCATCTTTTAAATTATAGATAGAGGTGGAGACTACAATGGAGGAAGTACGTAATTTTCAGGGCACGCGTGTCACACAGCCCCGCCTTACCTCTTTACCTATTGATCAATATTCTTTTCTATCTTTACTGTATGTTAAAATTATTTAGTAGTCATTCCATTCTTGCCGCACTTGTCGATAGCTAGCAAAAATTAATGTCATGGGGTTATTGGAAGTGCAGGTTAGTAGATTTTATTATCCTTATTATATATTATTATATTTTATAATGTTGTATTATAAATACTGAATACTAAAATTTAACGAGTAAATATAATTTTATTACGTTATTTTCTTCCGCTTTCTTTCCAAATTTTCGCTTTTTCGTTGGATATTCTTAAAACGATTGTGTAAATAGATGGCAAAATAAAAAGAGTGAAGATATTTTAATGCGAAAATGTAATAAAGTATTTAAAAATAATTTTAATGACACAGATTTATTTGAACTCTTACATTAGATGACCCGACGACCAGTGCAACGGTTAATATACCAGTGTGATACGCTGGGATATATGAGTCTGATGTATATGTAATGGTATGCTATCTGTCATCGTGATCCACAACAAAAATAATCCTAGTTTCGGGGTATAAATATTAAAAATGTTAATTTTGACTTCAGTAAACTCAGGAAAAATAATAATTTGTATTTTATTTTTAGAATATTTCCTTTTGTTTGATGATAAGATGAAAACGAAAAACTAAAAGCATTCCGTGATCGGAATCTTTTTAATCCCATAGAATCATAGCCATGTGTATTTTTAATACCATTTATCTGTGTTTATAGATATTACGCATTAATATAGTAGTATATTTTCTTATTAGATAAAGATCATAATGCTGTCTATGATTTTGATATTTGTAATCACTTTAGGGGTCATCGATAACGATCACAGTGTTTTTTAGTATAAATTAACCCAAAGAAAATGCTATCTTATTCTAGGCAGTCACCGTCATCTGGAAATTTGAAACACCAACACCACACCGGCTTTTAATTTTATGCACAAAATATTTATTCTAAATTTTAGTATATATTTTTATTACGCATATTCTAAATTATGATTGTTTTGCTTATTATTTTATGTACTTAAATTTTGAAATATAATTTGGTATATTCCTGACTGGAGAAAGTTATTTTGTGGATCCAAATCTTAAAAATGCCATATTATTATTTACGGATGAACCTTCTACAGTAGAGAACCCTAGAATAGAATCAAAATAACTGGCGTTACGAGTTTGCTTCCTGTAAATAAGGATGCTTGCGAAACCAATCCCCAATGCCATCGAATTTATCCAATTAGGTCTCAGTCGCCGACTAGGTCACAGCGGATCATACCGAGCTTAGCTTTTTTATAGTAGTCCTGTTTTAGCCGTATCTATTGCGGAATAAAGGCGACTTTTCTTTTTAAACATGTATAAGTTACCGGAATATTGTAGAGGGACTGTAAGTCTTGCAATATAACGTATACATTTTCCTCGGTACAGTTTTACGAAGTCAACTCCTAAGATTGTGAAAGAAATGATTAATTACCTGAGCTAAAAAGGATAGAGCAAATTTAAACGGAACGAAATTGAGTTTCGGAACTCAGACTCTATACTATTTCATCGTTTATTCACAAATTAGTGTTAAATCACGGCAAATTCAACGAGTTGGTTGACAAGACTCTATGTAATATTTAGTAAATCTCATTTCGTCATGCCAATATCTTGCTCCCTCAACAAATCTTTAGCAAAGATATTATATGCCTTTCTACATACCGTACCCATTTAGACAATGCTTGGATTGGAATCGTCTTGAAATTGGGTATTCTGCAGACGAACCTGGTCTGTTCAGTTTTTTGTGTATTTCAAATCGAACAGTCATTCTGACCTTAATAACTGATCATTTTAAAAAAGCTAAGCAGAATTTTATAAAACATAACTAAAAATCATTGCAATGAAATATAATATATCATTATTATAAGCAAGATATTAAAATCATTGTCAAATCAAGGTCATATGTCCATTTATTCGGCAATTTTAACACGTTTTGCTATTTTACGTGAATTTTTTGTTTTATTGCATGCATTCGTCAATTTTATAGTGCGTAAGAAAAAGTTTATATTATATTAACTTTATTTATTTTGTTTACAGAATAGTGTCAATAATGGTGTCTATCCAGGTCATCTTCAATCTTTGTATGTCCTTTGGACACTTCTGGTGGCTGCCCACTTCGGGGGTTTTAATATACCCTTAGGATTAGTACATAAGGCTCTAGCGATATTACCCGGGTGAGTGTACAATGTTCTTCGTAGAGTAAATTACGAAATATACTCCCTTTTTCCGGTTTAAATGATGAAATATTTAATTGAGCCCAAATTTTTTTCGGAGAAAGATCAGGTTATATAAGATTTAATGTAAGCCTCGAAAATGGCCCCTACTGCATGAATTAAACTTTGGTACATGAAACAAATAGCCCCTATGGATATTATTGAATGCCTGATATAAACAAAATAGCAATACGGGATTAAAAGATATTGCTTACAAAATACCATTATCATAACATCCTAACTATAACTATTATTGTTTATTACTTAGTTCTAAGATAATATAGCATATAATAGAGCACAAAACGAGAATAGATACTCTGTCCACACAATGTTAGGGACATTTAATCAATACTTTTCGAATTAAAGAAACAGAAGCGTACAATATTTCAGTTACAATAGTAGGGATATGCGTAGTGTCAGTAGTTGAATCAAAAATATCTCATTGCGTTTTTGTTATAAGTGTAATAATTTCTTGTGGTTTTTATTCCAGTACTTCAACTATGTGGCAAGTGATAGCTTGTCTCTTGGCAGCTCTAACAATGTGGCTGTCGGTCATATTCTTCATGCGATATCTCCTGAAATTGCTTCTTATGTACAAGGTAAGACATAAAAATACATATTTTAATATCACATTTAAACCACACGATATTATAAAAATGTAATTTATATTTACACATACTACTCATGGTGGCTCTATGGTTTTAAAATCTAAATAAATCTATTAGTTGTATTATAGTAATAACAAGTATAACTAAATAAAAAGTTTTTATTATCCTTAATAATACTTTATTAGATATTGCTAAGTAAATAAAGTATTATTTGTCCCCAAAACATGGTTGATAACAATTCTATGTGTATTTCTATTAGCGGCATTTCGTTAAAGTAGGGTTTTATATTGCGACTTATTTATTTTAATATTTTTGAACTAAAGTATCGTGTATATGATGTGTCTAACAAAACTTTCATTGCTGAAGGAAGACCGAAAAAATCTGTTATTTTTATTAATTAAATTCAGAAACAAAATGTTAAAGAGTGGTTTTCATTATTTGTTTAGTAAAAAATATGAGATTATGATAACTAGACTCCACTTTATTTATATATTTAGATAGATTCTCATATCTTTAACAGTTTATATTTTTGCAATAGGTACTTCCTTTTTTACTTCACGTACAATACAATATAATATACAATAGACATATACAAAAAACATACCAACTTCTTTACCTACTTGGAGAATATCTGATTTAACTAAATGTCTTAAAGATAATGTATACATTTGTAGTTTGAGATAATTAATTATGAAGTACCTTATAACCTGCTTCTAAACCATTTTTATTAGACAATTTTAGTAAATTATTACAATTACTACCTTATTCACAAATGTATAATTATTTGCCTTCCAGGGTTGGATGTACGAAAGTCGTGCACCCGGTTCCAAGATATCGTTAAAGACAATGCTCTGGGTTAGTGTTGTGAAGGTCCTGTCGGGGTGGAACAAACCTAGGCTGTACAGCTTCCAAGGATCTCTGCCCAGGCTTCCTTTGCCTGCTGTGAAAGATACTATGAAACGGGTAATGTGTTTTATCAATTAATCATACATCAGTTGTTTGATCGGTACTGTTAACAGGAGAGCTGGTTCATGTCTTGCCCAGTAAATCGCGATAGCTATTCAGCGCGGGAATGCAGCCAACGTTCTTAGCACCACACCGCATGGGCAGTGACTCCTATAGATTGTTTCGGTTAGGCTTTCATTATAATTAGTTTTACGGTATTCCATTTAAAGTTTAAGTGTCTTACATACGGTTGTAATTTTAATAAATGTTAACACCAAGTATAGTAGATTATTTCCTAATCATTTTTTTCTGTAAACTTTGCGAGTGTGCAGGTTCGTAGTCTCAGATTGAATGCTCATTGGTTGAAAACTCTGATTGGTTCAGATTCAGTGCTGATTATTTCAGATCGCATGCTGACCGGTTCCAAAAACACGCTGTTTGGTTCAAATAGCACAAACATTGACTCATTTTGCACTCCAATTGACTCTGATAACACGTTGATTGATTTACATCTTGTGATGATTGCTTTAGATTACGCACTGACTAACTCTGATTGCGTGCTGATTGGAAACTTGTTGGTTAAGATTGTACGCTGATTGAATTGGATTGCACGCTGATTGGCTCAGATAGCTCGCTGACAGACTTATTTTGAACGCCGATCGACCCAAAGTGCGCGGTGCTTGATATAAATTATACGCTGATTTGTTCAGATAACACGGTGCTTAACTCACTGACAATTCTAACGAGTTTTGTTTTTTTCAGTATTTAATCAGTGTTCGCCCCCTACTGGACGATGAAAACTATAAGAGAGTGGAGAAATTAGCGAAGGAGTTCGAAGAAACTATTGCAGTAAAGCTCCAGAGATATCTAGTATTAAAGTCATGGTAATTATAATAAATTTTAATCGTTTCATAATTTTGGACATGTAACAGTAGACTAATACAAATGGCCCATTCGCGTTTAAAAATATTTTTGTGTAATAGAAGACACTCATACCTACTCCTTAACTTTTAACTTAGATATAGCAAAGAAGTAAATTAATCAGGAACCAAAAAAAAAACCCAATAAAGTCAGAATGCATTTCGAAAATTAAAAGTCTACATTCTATAACGTTTTGCATTTCGCGCCTTCCATCCGACGTAATGTGGATATGGATTTATTCATTCTATTAATTTTAGAAATGTCTTATAAAAGGAGATTTAGCGTTACTTGCTGTGGATAAATAATTTCCAACTAAAACTCATTTTGCGTTTTTGAACTTGGATCTATTAAGACTATTCCTGTGGCGTACAACACTTGTCTACCGCCCGGCGCAACGCGCTTGCGGCCTGTGCACAACTGTTTTACGGATTATGTATATCGTTAATTTGTGTGGATTACGGGCGAACACAAGTGTTATGTTATCGTCGGCGCTACAAGACTGAGGGCGGACGTTACGTCTGTGGATTCGTAGATGACATAGAAATGCCATAAAATACAATATTTCAGTGAATTTTCGGTGATTCTTCAGTGTAGACAAATACGCTCCATTTTAACCGCCTGCCGCAACGCTGACCCGATGTAATATATGAGCGCCGAACGGTGTTAAACATCTTATATGAAATCACAAGAGACCCCACTGCTGTTGTACAGTACGAAGCTTATTATCCATATTTTTGTATATCATTTATATTTAGAATATATATATAGCTTTATTCTCATATATACAATGATGAAAAACTTAAAACTAATTAAAATAAAAACCTAACCTAAACAATCTAAAGACAACAATGAAATTAATTAATTAACAATCTAATCTAATCTAACAATTTATATTTATACTTTGATTTTTTATATTTAAAATTAGCTTCTCTCCGCGACTTCGTTTCATGGTCTGTTTTTTTGAAAATTACCGGATTTTCTAATTGTAAAGATTTTCCATGTATAGTCTATTTTTTATGAAACAAGGCTATCTTTGTTGCATAAGAAAAACGAGAAAAAGAAAAAAGAAAAATAGATTTTAGAAAGCGACCAAAGTTAATTACTATTTGTTTTATTGTTTAATTAATAGTAAAAGTAAAACGAAAGTAATGATAAAATTAATAATGTTTTGGGGTCACGAGTCGCAAACCGAATCATACATATATATTCATATACATTGGCGCTGATGAAATTTTTTTTTTTATTGTGATGGAGTAAGAAACAGGCATGCATGCCACCTGATGTTAAGTGGTCAGTGCAGCCCATGGACAACCACGTCCAATCTCAAATAGAACAGAAGTTCTATTTAA
>DWON01002043.1:0-21971 GCA_018251015.1 Phocides pigmalion okeechobee
AGGAACGCATCCGCGTCCATCCTTAAATAGACCTTCAGTTCTGTTTGAGATTGGACGTGGTTGTCCATGGGCTGCAGCGATCACTTAACACCAGGTGGCCTGCATGCCCGTTTCTTACTCTTTCGCAATAAAAAAAAATAAAAAAAATCATTTTAAGTTATAGTCACTACTCTAATGTATAAGCTTTATTGCTGTAATTATTATAAAACTTCTTATAATATTTTTTGGACAAAGGCACTGAGAAATAAATTAATAAATTGTAGCTAGTAAACGATATAAATTTTGTAAACGCGTGAACTGTCAAACGAGCGACGTTCAAAGCGAAATGTCAAACGAGCGAAGTTAAAAGCAAACTGTCAAAGGAGCGAAGTTCATAGCGAACTGTCAAACGAGCGAAGTTCGTAGCCAACAGTCAAACGCGCGAAGGTCATAGCGAACTGTTAAACGCGCGAAATTTAAATATAACTGTCAAAATAGCGAAGTTCATAGCGAACGGTCAAATATGCAAACTTTAAATAGTCATCATATTTTTTGACAATTTTTTAAGTTATTGCATAATTTTCTATTTATTTCCATAAGAACCTTCTAAATAGTATTAGAAAACTTATAAAAAAGAATGAAATGTACAAAGGCAGCACCTATGGTCTCTTAAGCATTGTTAGAGCTAAACTAAACAGCCCTGTAATGTGCCATAGGAACTCATTGCATATTACTTCTGTAAGAATGACGCATAGAAAATGATGTAGTAATATGTTGTTATTTTGTTTGTTAGGACTCCCATATTTTACTAAATCAGTTTATCGATGTGTATAATAAATGTTTCTGTTAATGGTTTGTTTTTGTACTGCGAAAACAAGGAAATATTTTATTTGTAAAATATTAAAAGATCATCTTAATTTTAGATTTCATTTTCATGTTTTATTATATACAACGTCAAAATTCATTTTTTAACTTCCACCTGTTTCCTTTTTTCTTAATCCTACTTTCTTTACGGCCAGTGACAGAAACCATTATGTCAAAATATTATTATTTAATTTCATATTTTATCATCATTTTAACAAATCTTATAAAACCCCCATAAGTCCCCCGTCGCGTCTATCTGTCTGTCTGTCTGTTCATGATAAACTCAAAAAGTACTGGACGGATTTTCTCACAGTTTTCAACAACGTGAAGAGTAATTCCTGACGAAGGTTTTGATGCATAAATAAGTTAAGTTTTTGTGTAAATTGGGCGAGAAATTAAATAGTTAAATTGAATATAGTAATTTAGTCGTCGTTCGAAATAAATGTTTCTAATTGTTAGTTTTTGCAACTAAGTAATGATTGGACGATGTATAAAAGAAAAATAATGTAAGTAAATATAAACTCTTTTAACCGAACAACCCGACGCGGTTGCTAGTTAAATAAAGATAATTAATTCATAATATTTATATAATTCATTTCAAAATAATGACGTCACATCAAAATATCATATTTTAGTACTACATCGAACAATAGTATAACATAAATATCGTACCCTATACTTCGTCTTACTATACAAAAAGTTTAGAGTTTTCTGTATTTTTATTATACATGTCTGAAAAACATTTGGTATACAAGAAACTAAAATAATGTTCACAAAAATTGCCAATGAAGTGAAAGTTGAGAAACGACCAACACAATTTTAAAAGAACAGAATTAAAAAGGATTTTTAGTTGTTCTGTGGAATTTATATGTCATTGAAAATGATCAACTTAATGGACTTTAGAAGTATTAATTAGTATTATTATTACTATTGGTATTATTTCCTATTCTCTCAGTCTGGCCATACAACGAGGGAATGCTGCCAGCGTTCTGGGCACTATGCCACAATCAGGAGTTCTGAATGGCATTTTTAATTTGTAAAGTGTTTATAATTAGTCTTAAGGTGGTATATGTAGATATTTAGAGTAGGTTGTGTAATTATGCTAACATTTTATTTTAATAAAATTTTGTTCACGTTCTTCAGAAGTAAGAATAAGACACTTGATGATAAAAGAATCATTGTTTCAAAGGTTACAACAACAAATCGTGTGAAGAACTCTAGGACAACAATACTTCAATAGAAACATCACAATATCTCCATTAATTTTCATCGTTTCTTTCATTGCCCTTCATAATGAGTTGACAGACATCCAATACTTTATTTAAGATTCTAAGAAGTCTGTTGATTTGTTTCACAATTAAGTCTAGTGCTGTCAAAACTTGCTGATTAATGTCTTATTTCTATACTTAGTTTCTAGTCTTAATTACTTAGTTTCTGGGTATGCGAAGTTTCTAAGCATTTTCTCTTGTGTTTCTGTTTGAGAGACACCTCATTGACGGAAACTATACTCTATACTGTACAAAGTTTTTTTATATGAGAAGAGTAACAAAAGAGCACGCAAACCACCAGATGTAGTTGCAGCATATACACATCCACGTACAATCACACACACGACTGAAATCCTAATTGACCTCGAACGTAGATACGTTGCTACTTCTGAGCTTGCTACAGTACTTTTTGAGTTTATCACGAACAGACAAATAAATAGACGCGATGGGGGACTTTTTTATAATATTAAGTCATATAGGTTTCGCCACAACATTTTCCTTCACCAAAATAACATACCTTCTAGTTATCTAACAATTTGCCACCTCGCAACCTTGCTGACAAGGAAAAGAGATAATAAATGTAATTGAAACTATAAATATTTGTGTCCCAAGAGACATTTCCTACTTACTATCTTCCTCTGTCCAATATTGTTGTTTCTTATTGAATTTACGTCCAGCCAGCAAAATCTTAGTCGACGTTAATTAATTAAACTATCTTTCGAGATGTTCTAATAATTTCTCTGGAAGTCACAGCTTTTAGTGGATAGTCTCACTGGATCGGGATTAGCGGCAAGCGAGTAATTCAGCTGTAGAAGAACTGCTTGTGATACCACTATACTTTAGAATTAAAATTCAGAATATTTTTATTCAAAATAGATTCTTTACGGAACTCTTTTTGAACGTCAATAAAATACCACCGACTCGCAAGGTTTCGTTTTGGAGAAGTGTCGGCGAAAGAAACTCCAAAACACACTTCGATTGAGAAGAAACTATACTACCGCTACCCTCATTATCCACTGTTAAGCAATTCTTATATTTCGATTGGAAAAGTGTGACAAAGTGTGCTACATTTGTACCGACGCGACCGTTTCAGTCATCAAAAGCAGCAATGTGGATATCCTTAGACTGAACCAGACCATTTAACATGCAGTTGAGGTTGGAAGTAGACCATGAGCTACAGGGGTCATCAAATATCAGTTGGCCTGCAACTTCGTTTGCTCTTCCAAAATAAAAAACTGTCCATATATGGTAGACCGTCGTGTCAAAGATAATCTACCGTGATGTTATTCTACCCACGATGGAGCCGAAAGGTTCTCATGTGGCAACCATGTCTAGGCAAAAGAAGCACAGGATATCCCCCAACCAGGTGGACCGATGACCTGACAAAAATAGCAAGTTGCTGGATGTAAAGGGCACAGAACCGGTCTGAGTGACACCATCTAAGGGCGGCCTATGTCCAGCAAAGGATGCAAAAAGACTGATGGATAGATGCTATTTTTGTTTCATTGATACAGATCTAGTTCTTAATAAGTACTAACAAAACAATTATTTTAGTCTTCAGGAGTACTAATACCTCCACAATATAAAATCTTATTTAAGATGTAATAAGAATATTTCTTTACTTCCAGCAATCACTTTACACAAAATAGATTGTATGCACTTTTCCTTATTATAATAGTAATTAATGTAGGCTCCACTGAGTAGAAGGTGAAGGCGTCTTTAGGGTTTAAGGCTTTTATTGCGTTTATTTAAGTTAGTTGTTCTCAACACCCATATCAAGTAACCTTATTAGTAATATGGCTGTTGGCATATACATAAGCAATAATGGTCACTAAACATGAGGTTAGCGTTTAGCGTTAGCTACGTTTGTAGTCTGACCATCGATGTTTTCCTGTTACCTCGTTATATTAATTTTATAAATTATTTTTTATCGGTGTTACGTGAAATAATCGATGTAGAGTTGCGCGGCCTCTATCCCGGGGGGTATTCGACCCCCGCGAGCAAAATCCCGGGTAAAGAGGCCCCTTGAGGCCCCTACCCTTCTCCTCCCCGCGTAGAGTATGAAGCTACCGCTGGATAGTGCAGCAGAATAGATTAAGAAGTCCCACTATTGTTTGTAGTCAAATTAATTTGTTGTTTCATTAGACAAAAGTATTCTTCTAACAATTTACATTCAGGCGAACTGCATCCGTTTGCTGCTTGTACATTGAATTCATTATCTTAACTTCTTCGTTAATTGTCTTCAGTAGCACAAGCACCGAAGTCACGGCTTAATTATATAACAGCACCCTCTTTTGACTCTCGAACTTGCTCTCTTAATTTACATCGCGTAATAATATTTCGCGTTTTGAAGTGCTCATCGCATTAATAAAGGCAATTAACAAAATTGCTCTGCGTCTCAAACTTTGGAAATGTATCAGTACGCCTATGGTACGGTATATCACTTGATGTTAAGTAATCGTAGCCCTTCAAAACAACAGTTTTAAAGTAGCGATGTAAGGGCCACAATGCGAATAGACCTAATTTTAAAAGAAAGCCTTTAAACTTTCAAAATCAGTTGTTGTATAATTGCTCTGTACTTTTAAAACTGATAAATAGGAGTTATACACTGTTAGAAAGATATTTTTATTCTGCTTTTAATGGTTGATTCGGATATGTGACCGACAAAATTGGAATTTTTACAATAAAAAGGATTTTGAATATTTTTGATTTGTGGTTCTTTTGTTTTAAAGTAGCGACATATTCACGTACAACCACAAACACTACCGAAATCCTATCTCTGCACGAACGTAGATACGTTGGTACTCCTGAGGACTAAGATGGTCCCCTCGTATCAAAGTGTAACCGGTAATCGCACTTTTCTAACAAAAACACAAATAATGCTTAAGGGCGTATGAGTATCTCCACGATCGAACTATGTTGGTCGTTCTCCCATCTTTAAATATTACATATTTTTGATATTAATATATAAATATGATATATTTTTAGTCTGACGAAAAGACAGACGGGCCACCTGATCGAAAGCCGTCACCGTCACCTATGGACATTTGCAACTCCAGAGGAGTTGCCAATGCATCGCCAGCTTTATAGATTGTTATATATAAATCTAAATTTAAGTGAAATATTACGCTTTTATTTTCTCGATTGTTATTCTTATCTAACGGTAACTAAGTAACCAAGTCTATTCAAATCATTATCATTCTGTACTAGTAATGCAACCTATGGGAGTTTCTTACTGTTTCGTCTTCACAGCTCGGCCGAAACGGTGGTAGATTTTTTCCATTCAAGCAAAGTATTGTGAGAATTAACTTTGAATAAATACCATTTGACTTTGAATTTGATCTTGCAAGGTAGACTTGGGATCATCTCGATGGGGTAGGTACCACTGCCCTCACAAACCTATATCATCCTCAAAAACCAAAATCAAAATAGTTTTATTCAAAATTTATATTCTTTCCAGAACTTTTTGAATTTCAATAAACTACCATCAACTCGTAAGATGTTTCATTTTGGAGAGGAGTCCACGAAAAAAACTCCATCATCTCTTCCATCCTCCATCAACTCCTCATAAACATAACGCTAGTTTCCCACTTTTTCTATATAAATAAAAATGAATTTAAAACTATTATGTTGTCATCATTAATGACTCTGAGTAACATAATTACATTTGCACTACAGAAGGCTCTGAGTAACATAATTACATTTTCAAAATTAACATTGTCTCATGCCATATCATGCTTTAGGCTGAGGGACAATTATGTACATAAATTTACCATTAAAAATAAAAAGCACATTCAGTCCAGATCCTCACATCAAATGTTTTTTCTAAATTAATTGTTATAATGTTTTTAAACCATGCTAACAGACTGTAATCATAACATTTATTATGTGATGGTAACAAATGAACATCATAATCATCTGATGTTAATGTTAATACAAATACAAATACAAATATGCTTTATTGTACACCAAAAGAGAAAATACAAAGGTAATTACAACAACAAAATACAGAAGTGTAGACAAATGGCGGTCTTATCGCTGTTAGCGATTTCTTCCAGACAACCTTTGGGTAAAAAGAATAATCTTAAACAGAACTGTTAATAACTGAGGTGGTACATTATTACATTGCTACCCCTGAGGCCTAAGATTGTCGCCTCGCTTCTAGGTTTAACTGTACCTTCAACAGAAGTACAAGAGATGCTTCACATCGGATTATGAGAGCAATGGTGGCATCTCCCCGATCGAACTGTCGTTCTGGTACCTGTCAAAAACAAATGAATTTCAACAGAGATTAAAGTAAGGTCAACATGTCAAAATTCAATCAAAATCTATTTTTTGTCCGCCCTTTTAGCGTAATTGCCATTAACTATCCAAGGTTATAATTACAAACCTAATTTACCGGTTAGTCGCCCAAAATCTATTTTCCAGTCTAGCCGTATAACTTTAAATTAGGTAAATATTCAAATTTCCATTAGCTAACTAAAATCAATTGCAACTTAGTCCTTTGGGACACCAACGCGTCTGTGGCTGACCGCAGGTGGATTTCATTTCAATTTGAAATTGAATTTTAAATGTTCATAGGCAATAGTGACCACTTAGCAACAAGGGACGGCACGGTCATTTTCTACTTGCATGTTATAAAATATATTACAATTTTCATCAACATGCACAACCATTTTCAACATATTCAGCCATCAGTAACACGGAACAGATTTATTTTAGATATAAGAACAGGTACTCAGTACATATTTATTTTATGCCAAAATGTATATACCAAACAGACATTTCCCATGACAATGCCCCGTTCAATTGGTCTAAATATTAACATCAAATTGACGTGTCGTGAGCATTCATTACATATTTAAAATTCAAAATTACATACACATCCAACACCAACAAGCTCAACCATCAACAACACGCACACCCATCACAAATATGCACATCAATCACCAACATGTAAATCCATCACCAACATGCACACTCACCATCAACATGCACTTTCATCATCCATCACTAACATGCAGGACCATCACTAACTTGTCCAACAGTCACCAACATACACAACCATACGCAGTACCTACACCAAAATGCACGTTCTACTTAGAGTTCCATATTTAGCAACGGACTACCAAACGGTTGGACGAAACTTTACCAATACGGCAAAGACTTAGTCACAATGCTGATGGCAAGATAGTTAAGATTGATCACGCTGTTGCCTTTTGTATTAATCACCTTTGTACTTGTAATTAAAAACAAAATTAAAGTAACGTACGTCCACACGAAACCTTTAAATGGATGTTCTTTTTATATCCAAAATCGAGAAAATATTTACAAAAAAGAAGCTAATTGGATTGTATTTTTTTATTTTTGTTACCACATAACTTGGTCATTAATGAAATGATTTGAAAAAATATTTACTATCTTTATGTCCTATTTATGGTTTTCCTCGCTTTCCTACCAATGTAGTAGTGAGAAAAATGGATTAAGTAGTGACCTACCGGTATTTTCTATCCACCTATTTGAGAAAGTATTTATTGTTCTTCGGTAACGAGTAGAGTTCGGTAACACTTTTCAGACATTTCCCAAAAAGGAGAATTAAGATTTTAATTTAGAACATGGTATTAATAGAAACCTTTACTTACAGATATTTGTGTCTATTTCTTTTTTAAATAAAATAAAACTCTTGTCTTCGTATTTATTTTTCTCATAGAGTGGAATGAAAAGTAGAGTGTATGACCTGAGAGCAAAGTTAGATTTTCCTCTGGCGATATATTGAATCCCTCGCTACGCTCAGGATTCTATTTTAGAGTCCATGGCCGGCGTATGTTGAATCACGCGCTATCCTTACGATTCTACTTCAGAAGTTCTCGTTACACACGGAATTCTTTACTAGAATCCTTCGCTCCAGTCTGGATTCAAAATAGTGCCTTCGCCGCAAATGTACATAACTCCCTTGTGATAAAATATACTATTTTTGCGAGGGAATGCCTCCCGTTTTCATCCATCAGCCTTTACGCATCTACTGCTGGACATAGGCCTCCCCTAGATGGTGCCACTCAGTCCTGTTCTGTGCCCTCTTCTTCCAAAGTAGTTTCGTACTCACTTTTATGTAATACCAACTTTGCGAAGGATTAAATTTTATTTTTATTTTCGAATAATTAAATTTCCATAATCAATTTATCAATACAAACCTTCCTTAACCCATCATCTATGAGTCATCCAAATACTTTGTAACCCATATTATAATTAAAAATAATAATAATAAAGTAAAACGGATATATTGAAGAGAAAAACATTGATCAACGTTGCTGGTGACAAGAGGGCTGGTTCATGTATTGCTCGGAGAACTATGATCGCTATATATATAAGCGACCAGCGTTATCGGCACCATAACGCATGGGCACGACCTACCTTTTGATTGTTTAGGTCATTTGTATTACAATTAATTTTAGGTTCAACAACTGTAACATGAAATGTAACATTCCGTGTTACATTTTCTACATTCCATGTTACATGTGGTAAATATTGTAATATAATAAATAATGGTAAATATGATATTAATAAAAGAACAAACTAAACAATATTGTTTATATTAAACTCCAATTTTGTCAATCAGGACACATTTATCTGTAAGTACAAACGTTAATAACATTGAGACCAGTGAGATTGATCGCGCCTCTGTCTCTTCTGTTAATTAATTTCGTAATTAGAGACCCAGTTTTTTCATGGCAAAATTAAATTCGCCGACCTTCTTCATAAAACTTTAAGATGGATGATTTTTTATTAACATTAATAAGCGAACCTGACCTGGCTTCTGAATCGTCGAAAGCCGGATTTCTGGAGGCTTAAGGATTAGACATTAATTCAACGTTATCAAAGGGACCTTATTTTTTGTACTTTAAGTCCGTTCACCTTTAACGATGGATTATTTTAAGACGCGCACCGATACTTCAGGGTCCCGTAGGATCCGCAGGGTAATATGAACTTTTCATATTTAATGTCTGTTTATCCATATTACATAAACATAAGCTACGATTATTTATTTTTTTACAGGCTAGCATAACGCTATCTTGGCTTTTTAATTAAGTGGCGCAAACTTAAACCTATACATGTGTAGAAAAAACACAAAGTTTTAAGACGTCACATTGCAGAGATAATTGGAAATAAAGATTACTACGTAACTCAAACGTACTACGGCAATGCGAATATATACTTACTAGTTATTTTAATTTAAATTTATGTTATTAAAGTGTTTGTATTATATATGTAAAGAATATTATATAATATATATGTAACATTTGTTAAATAATGTGTTGTATATATAGTCAGTGTGTTGTACCGCGCGGTCTATCTTATAAAGTGAGGTTAATATGACCGAGGCGAGGCGTTGTCAGTATTTTGTACCGTCCGGGCATGTATACAAACTGAGGTCTACACGACCTTGTGCGGGACTTAGAAGCGCTATAATCTCGCGCAACCATCCCGTGCAACCATCCCGTGTAGAGTGGCGGTGTCAATATATTGTGCCACACATGCTATCTATTAAAAATTAAAGTATACGCGATAATGAGAGGATTGACGGAGCCGTGTCATAGCCGTGCGTGTCATTCTCTCGCGCAAAGTGACTTTATAACGCGCCTGCTCTGGTTAACCTTATAGTGCCCTTGATAACGAAGTTGTGCCATAGCCACGCACGTCGCACATCCGCGCTGACCGCGCAATGTTTTATACCGTGCGTGATATGTGTACAAACTGAGATCCACGATGGTACACAGGACGACGGAGCTGCGCAATTGTCGCAAATGCTGATCTCCCGAGCTAGGACGCGTTATCAGTGTGTTGTATCGCACATGCTGTTTACACAAATTATAGTTCACCTGATTGTGCAATTGATAACGGAGCTATGTCATAGCCACGCACATCGCACACCCGCGCTGTCAGGTGTTGTTAGTATTTTGTACAGTGCGTCCTATGTATACTGTGATACATGCACGATACACGACGGAGTCGCGCCATAGTCGCACGCGCTGTCCTCTCGGGCCAAGTCGCGTCAGTGAGTTGTACCGCACGTGGTATTTACACACTGACGTATTTTGCGTAACAGTAAATACACGGATACGTTTCCGGCCGCATAGCTCAGACCAGTATGCAAGACCCCTACGGAACGCTTTAGTGACCGCTATCCAAGACGCACTTACAAGCTTTTTATCCTATTCTACATCTTTGTAAATTAGATTCAAAAAGCTCTCTTTTTTTAAAATCACTTTATATCTCTGTATGTGTCTTAAAGGTGGTAGAGCCGTTAGAGCTCTCCCGGGGCGGCACCACCGTCACCCTCATAACCCGCCGTAAACCAACATGTTCTTCGTGTATTGTGTCTCGGTTGGGGAGGGGTGATTGCCGGATACACATCTTTGGAGGCGACCATCTTAGTCCTCAAGCGTTGGAATGCATCCGCGTCCTTATAAATAACTTCTGGTCTATTTGAGATTGGACGTGGTTTTCCATGGGCTGCACTGACCACTTAACATCAGGTGGCCTTCATGCCCGTTTCTTACTCTTTTATAATAAAAAAATATGTCTTCTCAGATTGACTTGGCGTACATATCTGCATATCTGTTGCACTTCGTTTAATACTCTTATCTTTAAGTAAAGCCACAAATATGCATGTAGACTGTTATTACAAATTCAAACTGCAATATGTTCAGACAATATTGTAGCTAACAATATTCGGTCTCGCGCAGAATATATTTGGCTTATTTGAATCGTTCCCCGTCTAGTCTTCGGTATCTCTAAACACTATACAAAGTCGTCTGTCGCATATCTCTGTCTGTCTCTTCGTGGTAAATTCAAAAAGTATTGGAGGGATTTTCTCACAATTCATCAACATGTACAGTGATTCCTGAGGAAGGTTTTCGTGCATAATAAGTAAAGTGTTTTTTTAATTGGGCGAGAAATTAAATAGTTAAATTGAATATAGTAATTCAGTCGTCGTTCGAAATAGATGTTTCTTATTGTCAGTTTTTGCAACTGTAATGATTGCTTGCATGTATGAAAGAAAAATAATGTAAATATAAATTTAATATCCGAGCAAAGCTGGGCCGGGTCGCTAGTTATAAAATAAAATAAAAGTTTGAACGAGTAAAGTGTTGAGCGAGCACCCTATGCATTTTACATGTATCATATATGATATTTACTACTATTTCTAAGTTAACTAAATAACACGTACACTTTTGACGTGAATACGTCTGTAAATTTGCTTCTATTCAAAACACCGGTGATAACAAAATAAAGCGATACAACATGATGTTCTATAGCTCTATTCTATAGCTCGTTCTATCATGTCCATTCAAAATGAACAGCATAGGATGATTAAAGTATCTAAGAATATGTTACGCTGAGAGCGAACTGTGAGGCGTCGCGCGGGCGAGGGCGGCGGGGGGAGCGCGAAATCTTTGAGGTCGTCTTGATGGTTACGTACACATATTCACGTAAAACAAATGCTAATGTCCACGATACGATCACACTTAATTTTTAAATATATATTCCATATTAAAAAAATAAGTGTTAAATGCAGTGGAAGAGACGGATCTATAAGAATTTTGTGAAGAATTCAAGCGAATTTACGCGAAAGTTCCCTTAGTTTTTCAATCATTAACTCTTTTTCTGCGGCGTACAAACTTCTGCATATTATTTGGCGCAACGCGCTTGCGGCTTGTACACATCTGTCGTGCACGTATAAATTTGCATGAATTACGGGCGAACCAAAGTGCTACATTTATGTCGGCGCTACAAGACTGGGAGCGGACAATACGTCTGTGTATTCGTAGATAAAACACAGATGCTAAAAATATAATATGTTAGTGAAATGTCGGCGTATCTTCAATCTAGAGAAATAAGCTCCAATTTAATCTGCCTCCCGTAACGCTAACCTGATCATATATTACATTCGCTCATGCGCCGCAGTCAAAGTGGCAGTCAAAAGGATGCTTCAACTTCAATGGATATTATATACAATTGTTATATGAATGAACTACTCCTATTTCTATTTCTAATACGCATATAAATAAGAATTCAAAGAGCTGGGAATCCTGGGTTTTAAGGTCAAACGTATTGCTTGGCAAACATTCTCTCTTATTATATACGTATATAGCTGTACATACATACATATATACCAAGATTCGCGGTAGAAAGCGGTCCAGTTGGTCTATAAAAGAAACAAGTAGCCGCTTGCTTATCTGTAAATGTACGGAAGAATGAAACTTATGTCCCTTACCATTGCTATACTAAATTAATATTACACGAGCACTGGAACTTCGGCCATAATATATATTTCTTTATTAACAAAATAAAAGTTTTTTTGCCCTATTATGAACAATTCATTCCACTTCAATCCACCCTACTTTACTCCAATCCGCTTTTCTCCGCCCCGATTTTCTACGCTCCGCTCCACACCATTTGACTCCACAAAATGTCGAAAAAGGAACATGAGAGAGTATACATAATTCAAAGATGGAAAAACAATGACTGAAGATGAAGAATGTCAGAATGACAGATCGAGTTTGAACTTGATCTGTCAATCTGACATTCTTTTAAAATTAAAAATCCAATGAAAAAGACTTGAAAACGTCGCAGATCCCTTGGAATTAGAAATCGACCCCTGGGGTTTTTTAAAAGCCCTTTATAAACACCCTCTCTTTTCCAGAAATGGCTGTATTGGTTACATCTTTAAACGGGCCCTTGACATCGATATCCCTTTAGTTTATTGATCGACAATATTGTTGACAAAAGGGCTAATATACTATGCAATGCTAACGTAAAAAAATACTTCATAATAAAGTAGATATCGATATAAAGGTGATATAAAGGATAGTCGATTTAAAGGTGGGAGAACTATAGTTCGACCAGGGAGGTACCACTGCTGCCCTCATAATCCGCCGTAGAGCATTACTTGTGTTTCGGTTGGAGAGGTGCGGTTGCCGGCTACACTTTGAAGCAAGTGACTATCTTAGTCGTCAGCAGTAGCAACGTATCTACGTTCGAGCTCAGGTAGGATTTCGGTCGTGTTTGTGGTTGAACGTAGATGTCTATTGGCTGCGACTACTTAACATCAGGTGGTTTGCATGCTCGTTTGTTACTCTTCTCACATAAAAAAACGCGTTGAATAGCAATCACAATTCTTTTTACTCTTGCCATCTTATCCTCCTTAGTTTATCGATAAACTCTACTGGTAACAAAAGCGCTTATATTCCATACAATCTACTGATGTAACAAAAATCAGGTCTCATAATGAAGTCGATATCATACTTTTTAAAAGCCCTAAATTATCAATAGTAGGGTCCGCAACTAAACTCTTATCGTTAGTTTATGTGCTGCGTTGTTTGGCAGAGCGCACTGTGATGGGCGTATCGCACTGTTTTATTTTTCTTTTGTCTTTCGCTTTGGTATCTTTTGACAGATGGTAACGCGAAACGTTCACTTCATGTTAGTCATATTGAAATCGCTACTGTCACTGCAGCAGTCAAAGTTTAGATGATTAGACTTCACAAATCTTTTTTATATTGGAAAAGGAACAAACGGGAGTGTAGATCACCTTTTTATGTGTGAAGAGTAGCAAACGAGTATGCAAACCACCTGATGTTAAGTAGTCACAGCCTATAGACATCCACGTACAACCACACAAACACGACTGAAATCCTATCTGAGCTCGAACGTGGATGCGTTCTTACTCCTGAGGACTAAGATGGTTGCCTCGCTTTAAAGTGTAGCCGGCAACCGTAAAATGATGTTAAATTATCTCTGACCATAGACAACTATACCCAGTCATACAAACAGGACTAAAGTCCGGCTTAAGTGCATAAATTGTTATTCTAGAGGACGAGTTAGGCTATAGTTTATCACGCCATTAACGAATGGATTGATACACTTCACAAATCTATTTTTTTTAAGAATAGCAAACGAGTCTACAGACGATCAACCCCAAACAAGACTAAAATCCTAACATCGTGGGTAGGTAGGTGCACATCATGTGCGTTGCTACTCCTGAGGACTAAAATGGTCGCGTCGATTGTAAGTGTAGTCGATAACAGCACCTCTCCAACCGAAACATAAGTAATGCTTTACAGCGGATTACGAGGGGGGCGGTGGTACCTCCCCGGTCGAACCATAGTACTCCCACCTTGTAAATACATGTAATTATTACAACATGCATCTTACATATAACGTAACTTTTTGCAACATATTTTTTTTTATAATGATTGAGTAAGAGACGGGCATGCAGGCCACCTGATGTTAAGTGGTCACTGCAGCGCATGAACAACCACGTCTAATCTCAAATAGACCAGAAATTCTATTTAAGGATGGACGCGGATGCATTCCTACTCTTGAGGACTAAGATGGTCGCATCTAATAATGTGTATGCGGCAACCACACCTCCCCAACCGAAACATAATACATGAAGAACATGTTGCTTCACGGCGGGTTATGAGGATGACGGTGGTACCGCCCCGGGCGAGCTCTAATGGCTCTACCACCTTTAAAATTGAATATATGCAGCATATTGCAAATATATTGCAACAAATAATTACGTAAACATAATGAAAGTTTCCGTACGTACCTGTAAAACTCAATCCCCCGGGAACGGCACTATTATCCCATATTTATTATTCTCGCTTCATTACAAATGCGTATCGGTGTCCCGGATTTATTTATGCGAAACAGGAATGTGTCGAGTGAAATACATTTAATGTTTTACCAAGTATTACTTATCTGCTTTTGTAAATTCGTAATCATATATTTGTTACACTATAATTCGACCGGGTAGGTACCATCGCCCTCATGCTCCGCCGTACAAGAGTTGCGTTTTGGACAAGTGTTGCCGTTTACGTTTACAAGCCAGGCGATCTCGGTCTTCAGCGGTCACGCATCTATGCACGGTAGGTAGTCCACAAGTTTAGTTCTTTGTAAAGTTGATCACTTGATACGACTACGACTTAACATTAGGTGGCCTCAATGTTAGTTTGCTACTTTACAACATGTGGAATAACCACTTTAACTCTACTTCAAGGCTTCCTACTTATGACATAGCAATTAATCGCTTTTTTTCAAACCAATAGTACCACATTTGATCGACGCCGCCGGTAACAAGAGTGCTGGTTCATATCCCGCACAGAGAATTGCGATAGCTATTCTACGAAGGAATGCTAGTTTTCTTGGAACTATGCCGCAATGGCTCGGTCTCCCTTTACACTATTTAGGTTAGGCTTTTATTATAATTAGTTTTAAGATTTTCATCATTGTAAGTATATAATAAATAATTAATCTAGTATAATAAAAAATAATCTTTATATATGTCATTGTGATGAACATAAATAAAAGATTTTTTAGTTTTTTCTACTCACTATGTGTTAACTTGTCTTTTATTTAGCAAAGTTAGTAGTAGCCGTAGAAAATAATTTTAGAAATACCACCCCGTAAATTAGCATTAAGAATTAAATTTCAGAAATTCCTCTTAACATAAAATCGGAGTTTAAAGATTGTACGAAGTTTTTTAAATCGATTTTTGGGCAAGCATGGCTATAGACAAGCAAACATATTCAAAATTAAAATAAGATATTTATTGTTCAATATTAAAAGAAAAGATAGATAAATTAGTAAAGGCAATTACGTAACATTTTCTAAGGCCATTAATGCATTTATTGTAGTGCTAGTATTGCACCTGAGTCCAGACTTGACCGCAAGCTGAAGGGAACCACAGAAGACAGTTAAATACGTCACTATAATTCAATTGTAACTAAAATAGGGAACAATTTTCACTTAGCAGTTTCGGTGTTACTTCCGCTTATTTTGAAATCGTTGGTCCATGACGTCTGTGTGCTAAAAGTTTATAAATAATTCGTTCTAAATTTGGTCAACCTAGTGACAAGAAGGCTGGTTCATAATTAGCGATGAAATGTCCGTGGCGTCCAAGTGCTAAAAAGTGCCAAGTGCTAAAAATATATAAACAATTTGGAGTGGTTGCCGGATACACATAATTGGAGGCGACCATCTTAGTCCTCAAGAGTAGGAACGCGTCCGCGTCCATCCTTAAATAGAACTTCTGTTCTATTTGAGATTGGACGTGGTTGTCCATGGGCTGCAGTGACCACTTAACATCAGGTGGCCTGCATGCCCGTTTCTTACTCCTTTACAATAAAAAAAAAGTAGTTCTAAATTTGATCGATGTAGTGACAAGGGGGCTGGTTCATAGAGAATTGTGTGAACTGCTGAGAAGCCCTGAGAGTTGATGAGAAATACTGTTCAGCGTTGGAATTTGGCCAGCGGTTGGCATCATGCTCTCCTAGGATTTCCTATTGTGAGTGCCATGGAAACAAAGAATTACATAAACACTCAGACCCGGACGAGAAATCTACATTCGTCGTATAGATTTCCATCTAGCCGGGGTTTGAACCTGGAACACCTTGCTTGGCAGTACAGTATTTTAACCTGTACCTCACGAGACGCCATAAAAATAAACAAACCGTAAACCTTTTTATAATTACCAACCAGTCAGTCAAAATAACAATGGTTAAAAAATAATGAACGGTTAAACACAAATTGTTACCATTTGACCCAAAAACCGAAACGATTTCTGAACAATATCAAACACCAATAAAAAAATATACGATGTTATTCTAAAAGCTAGTTTATTTGTGTTTGTTAAGAAACAGACACACTGCGAACTAAAACTATCTTAACACAGTCGTAATAGATTTTATAGTCTTGTATTAGCGGAATTAAAAACAGTTTTAACTGTAGACAATACGGTAAAGATTACGTACGTATGTATTGCTATTTATGAGGACTAACATAGTCGCTTCATTTGTAACCGATAATTACCTCTTTCCGATCTGAATACAAAAAGTGCGTTACGGTAGATTAAGAGCATGACAGTGGTAGCGAGAACGCTGTGACATGGGGCTCTTCAAAGGAGGTGCAGTTTTCAAAGCGACGATGCTGGTGTTGCAAACGTCCATAGGCGACAGTGACTGCTTTCCTTCAGGTGGCCGCTCAATAAAACAGTTTTACATACAATATCGACAATAGGATGGTTTTAAGCCTGTTTTGTCTTTAATGTGCGGTCAGCTTTAGACAAGGCAGACAAAACAATGGCCGGTAGACATAAATAGAAATAAAAATAGTTCGTTGTAGCGTGATTGTGTAAAATACTGGCATTTTTATTATGCGTAGTTAGGATGTATCTACGGTATTTTTATGTCATCGAAGTCACCCTCATAATCTGTCGTAAAGCATTACTTAGTTTTGGTTGGAGAGGAGGATTTCTTTGTTAAAATATGTTTATTTACTATGTGACCGGCTACTCACTTTCCTTTTTGGCTTCCATATGGAGCCCAAAAAAATAAAAATAAATCTAGACTTAGGATTAATAACTAGATCGATTAATCTACTATTATCAACTGCCGACAGTTTCCTTTGCGACCGCAGTTTCGCCGTGACCACGAGTCATGCAAGTGGTTCGAAAATCGGAAATCAAAAATCAAAAAGCGTTAATTGTGAGTACCCGGTACACAGTAAAATGTATTTTTTTTGCAATAATATTGTTTTAAAATCGTACAATACGTCTGTGTTGCTTTTTTTTCCTAGATAGTGATTACAAGTAACACTAATACTGAATTTTTGTATACTTCCTTTTTTGTTTTATTACTCTTATATTTGTTTGTTATATGTTTTTTCTTGACGTTTCTGTTGTAAATACATACAGATATATTTACACATTATCTATGTATGTAAAGTGACACAGTATAAGTTATTACTTTCTTCACTATTTTTTTTTTTTAATCAGAACACTGAAACAACGCATTGATGTTAAAAGGCATTGCTCGAAGTAAAACGTTTTTCCTTTTATGTGAGAAGAGCAGCAAACGAGTATGCAGACCATAATGTTAAGTAGTCGCTGCAACCCATGGAGATCAACTTCTCAAACCGGATTGATCCTATTTGAGGTCGTACGTAAATATTTTGCTATTTGGGTACTAAGGTCGTCTTGCTTCTAAGTGTGGCCAGCGACCGCACGTCTCCAATCGGACCGGGTTATCCTATTTGAGGTCTGAAATAGATGTGTTTCCACTTGAGGACTAAGTTAGTTATCTCACTTGATAGTGTGGTGGTGTACCGCACATCTTAAACCAAAACACGTATTCCTATTAGTCGTACGTGTTTCTACGTATTAACTCAAATATATCTAAATATTATAAAACAAAGTCCCCCGTCGCGACTGTCTGTCTGTCTGTTCGCAATAAACTCAAAAAGTACTGGACGGATTTTCTCACAATTTTCAACAACAGGTAGAGTGATTCTTGAGGAAGGTTTTAGTGCAAATAAGTTTTTTTGTAAATTGGACGAGAAACTAAATAATCACTGGATGCATGCATACGTATATTGCTTCACGTTTTTAGAATAATGTAAAATAAATGCAGACGAAGTCGCGGGCACAGCTAGTATCAAATAAATACATCGGAGACGCGTGTAAATGACAATCGCATCTCCAACCAAATCACGAGAGTTACTTCATGGTGTAGTACCTCCCCGTTTATAACATAAATCAAACAGGAACACCATTAATGTATGAATGTAACAATATTTTAAAGTCAAAATGTTTCTGCTTAATGATCTGTGATAAACAAAATTTCCCTATTAAAAATAAGTCTTTTTATATTTCTAAAGAAAGATGAAGATAGAAATAATCACACCAAAATTTCTTCTAAATTTTCCTTCCTAGATCCTGTTACTGCGGCTGTGGAAATCTATTTTTGTAAAATAATGATCTCTATATTTTTTATTCGAAGTGTGCGGGTTTCTGACATAATTTAGGTTATGGCGTTCTCATTTTGAAAACGTAGAAAAAATGTTTTCTTAATTGCTATATGAACAACTTACAAAATTATTGGATGCTTTCTGCTAAGGTTGAAAGACGGCATGTAAAAAGATGACGGTGACTTAAATTAAAAACTTAATTAACGAATCCAATTGTCTCAAGAAATCCCAAAAGCGATGGAGCGTTTCAAAATAATCTTACCAAATTCTAATCAAGCGTAAACCACCAATCCTGTGGGGCATTTATGCCATTAATTCCTGTCCTTAATGAAAACGCTGAAAGTTAGGAGCTATTTGCATCAAAAAGGGCCGGTGTTGGACGTTCGAAAGTTGCGAAATTAAAATTAAGATTTAACGTGTTGGACACTCCTTACTTCGTCATCCTTTCGAGTTTCGTCGAAAAATCAATTTGTCTGCGGTAGCAATAAACTTTCTCAAGGGTTTACTTTTGGTATTCTGCCGTTATTTTTGGTGCTCAAATAACAAGAGTTGTTTATCTTTCCTTACTGTTATATAAAAGTGAAGTTGTCTGTTTGTTTGCGTTTCTTTTACGCGAAAACTACAGATTAAATCTACGTCAAATTTTGTACAAAGCGTGCCTATATCTTTCGTCCTGTTATAGGCTATATTTTATTATATTGGAATTAAAAAGATATCAAAAACAATTAGTCCCATGTTTGATCTTCACCGCCGGGGACAAGAGCTGGTTCATGTCTCGCGTAGAGAATTGCTATTCAACGTGGGAATGCGGCTGGTATTCTTAGAACCCGCTGCATGGGCATGGACCTCCTTTTGATTTTTTAGGTTAGATAATTTTCTAACCTAACCTAGGTTAGAAAATTATTTTAGTTACCAATTTTTTGTATATCATTATTAACTAAGTTATTAATATAAAATGGAATAACTCTAAATTAATTTTAATAAAAACCTAGCCTAAGCAACCTGAAATGTGTGCCTATGCCGCATGGTGCTACTAACGGTCGCATTTCTACGCTGAATAGCGATCGCAATTGTCTGTGCGACATAAACCAGCTCTTTTGTCACTGACTTTTAAAAAATATTTATCTAATGTCATTTGTCATAGAAAATACCTACTTTCTGAAGCAAAGTCGTTGTATTTGAATACTATTTTCCTATTATTTGTTGTTTGCGGTTTATAATTCTTTGCAATTTTCTGGAGTAAACCTATTTGCTTGTAGGTGTAACTTTTATATCGAGTTTCATTGGAAGCCTGTTCTCAAAGAATAACAGTTGCTTTCTTATTATTATTATTGGTCTCCCTTTCCCTCTTTATTTCCTTATCCCCGATCCCAATTTTTTGAGAAGAATGGTAAACAAGCGTGCAGACCAGCTGATGTTAAGTTGTCGTTTCAGCCCATAAAAAACCACACACTACTAAAAGAGGACTAAAGTATAGGAGCTCGTACGCAAATGCCTTGCTGCTCTCAAGGAGATTATCGCTTTGTTTCTAATTGTAGCCGGCAACTGTAAAGTTAAGCTAAGCCTAGATAGTGATAACCAGAAAAATTATGGACATAGTTAAATAGATAATTTTATACTCAGAAAATTAATAGACGTTCGTGAAAATCAATCAAATATTTTGTCCTGGGTCGGCATTGAACGCATACCTTTTAGCTGTCAACTAATTTATTTTTATTCGAAATTTTTAAACTAATTTTAAAACATAAAAACTGATATCAAGCATCCAACGCTTTAAGAATAGTAACGTTAGTTTTTGTCACTCATTTTATCCTTATATTAAGAATTATTTTTTACTTATTTGTCTGATTAATAAAATCTTGGTTTTGATTTTTTAATCTGTAATTTATTTTAGAGTCAGTTTTCTATTTAAACAATATTTTATTCTAGATTTCCATCGAGTATGAATAATCCGCCGTAAAGCATTACTTGTGTTTCAGTTGGAGAGGTGCGGTTGCCGGCTACACTTTGAAGCGAGGCGATTATCCTAGTTCTCAGGAGTAGCAGCGTATCTACGTTCAAGCTCAGATAGGATTTCAGTCATGTTTGTGGTTGTATGTGGATGTCTATGCGCTGGGATTACTTGACATCAGGTGGTTTGAATGCTCGTTTGCTACTCTTCTCACATAAAAAGAGATACATCGAACCGAGGACTCAGAACCATGAACCATACATTACGAGACTAGTAAAATTATTTTCGTTCAATTTACAACAGAAATGGCGCCTGAATTTGTGAATAAGTAACCTACTTAAGTTACCAGAAACTTTCAGTGAACGCGCGTCGAAATTCACGTCACCTGAGTGAAAATCCAAAAGTTTGTTTGTTAAACTACTGCTTTTTGCACCTAATTTATGCGATGTAAATGAGCTTTTACAAGCTTTTGCTTAAGTTTGAAAATTATTTGGACTAGTTACTTATTTATCTATATAGCGCCTCTGGAACGATAAAGAGCTAAAGAAATTCAAGTTTTCGAAATTTGAAATAAATGTGAGCTTATATATAAATAAATGAAAACCTGATTATTTCCGGTTTATTTTTAGAATATTAAATCTATAAAAATGTCCAACGATTTTGAACTAATATTATCGCGGAATTTGAATCGAAACCTGTTGCATGACTCGTGGTCATGGCGAAACCATGCTGTGATCGCGAGCCTTGCAAGTGGTTACAAATATCCGCAATCAAAAACCGTTAATCCTGATTATCCGCTACATAGATATCATACATCCGGTACATACATTTTTTTATATGTCACCTTCAGTAGACAGATTGAGACATTAGATAGAGATTTCGAAAATAGAAAAAAATAGGGTTAATTTATTTTTTGTCAATATTTTAGTTTTTTTTTGTTATATGTAACATTGATATAAATGTGTATTTTTTACTTTCTTTTATTATGAAAGAGTAAGAAACGGGTATGCAGGCTACCTAATGTTAAGTGATCACTGCAGCCCATGGACAACCACGTCCAATCTCAAATAGAACAAAAGTTCTATTTAAGGATGGAC
>DWON01002044.1:0-21971 GCA_018251015.1 Phocides pigmalion okeechobee
GTCGCCTCCAATAATGTGTATCCGGCAACCACACCTCCCCAACCGAAGCACAATACATGAAGAACATGTTGCTTTACAGCGAGTTACGAGGGTGGCGGTGGTACTGCCCCGGCCGAGCTCTAACGGCACTACCACTTTTAGAATGAAAATTAATTCTTAATACACACATAATTTTATAAATCTGATGTGCGTGCTGGGGATTCAAAGCCCGGTTTACCTGTGTCAAAATTAGAAATCTCAACCACCATGGTATTAGGGCTTATTTTCTGAGATTATACATAAATACACATTGTTATTAGATAGTATTTCTGCAAACCCATCATAAGATCAACTTGTAAGGACGGTAGAACGTTGGTTTATACGGGGATGGCATATTGGCGACGAGGGTGAGTGCGCAAAATGTCGTTTCATAAGTAGGGTAGGGTCGGAAGGATCCCGTACAAGTGTGGTTGCATAACTTTATTTTGAGATTAACATAATTAGAGTGGCCATTTGTCCGTAGCTTTAGGGTTGGATAAACGAAGCTGGCGGCTGAAGAACAGAACATAATTGGGTAATGACACAAAAACAGTGCGCTAATTCAAATTTATTAACAGTACTCCAGTTCAGGCAGTGTTAATAGACGCTTATCCTACAAATTACGGTTGTTTACGCATAGCTAAAGTATCAACGTGTAGCAACCATTAATATTTACGCAGGTATTTTGTAGTAACAAAATAAACCACTTTAAAATACAGGGGTCGTATTAATGTAACTTTATATCACTTTTAAAAGCAGTGATATCTATACAAATATAGATATACATAAGCACATTTTCTTTAGTTTGGATAACTTATCTACGTAAGGTTTTAAAGGTCAGCGGAGGACATCTGAAGGGCCCGCAAAGGCGTTTAGTCGCAGATATCTACGTATCTACCGTATGTACAACTTTACCTTCATTTTTGCTTACTTAAGCCTGAAATACATTTCTTTGCAAAGGATTCATTGCGTACAATAGTTAAAATTATTTCTACAATAGCATTTTTCTTGGAAAAATAGAATTTAATACATGCAGATGTCAAAGTTGTTGTTTTAAGAATAATAGTGATGTATTCAAATTATTTTACAAAAGTATGGACTTTTTTACCAATGTTTGAACAGTAGAAGCTTAAAATAAAATATTTTAAAAGATATTCAGGCCCTAGAAGGTCACGTGAAATAAAAATGTTTTGCAGTCTTTTCTAAAGAGTAAAACGTTGGGATCAAGTTCAGAGAGAGGCTTCATCCGCAACGATGGGGAGGAGCGGGTATTTTACGACGCACTTTTTAGTTCTTCCCAATTTTCCTCATAACAAGACGACGGGGCTTCTGTGTTGGACTGGTATTCTAGCATTTCATTAAGTAAGGGCTGACTTATTTTTATGAAATATGTAGCGGAGAGATTAATTATCAACTCATTTCTATCTCACTGCTATGAACGAGTTTCCTCTTTTTAATAAAAAAAAAGGTTGGGCTCACCATGCTAGCCAAGTTATTACTGGTTTTGAGACCACCAATTTTGAGAGAACTTTAACAACTGTCAGGTATTCAGGTTTCTTTAGGATAATGTCCTGGAACATTAACGAATTAGAAGAAATATCATATCTTCGAAAATATTATGGTGTTCTTTATTTTACTTTAATTTTGCGTCACCTGCATAATGTCTTGAAACACGCAATTCATTTTTAAAATCGATAATTTTCTGGTTACAAATCGGAATCTTCAATAAAGAAGTTGAAATACTTATAAGTACGTAGAAAAATGCTTCATATTTTTTTATGTGCAGAATGTATTGAAGAGCATTGTAAGACCTACTATTTGTATTTTTGTAAGATTGTGTTGACTAAAAAGACTATTAAAGTTTAAAAAGCGAGTTTATGCTTTATATAAACGTACTGAGCTTGTTTTTTGTAAATGTGTAAATTTAATCCCATTTTTTCTTGCTTCTTAAAAGTGTATAGGAGTAGACAATATTTAATATAATTACTAAATAATTTACATAATCCAAGTACATTAAAAGATACGTATTCCCGTTCCGTCATATCTGAGCGACGGGCATCAGGTGTTTCCAACTGATCCTTTAGAACGATATTATCTTAAACATATTTTCCAAGCTGGGGTCGTACACGGAACTGACACTGACTCCCCACTCTGAATAAATTACACATACATTTATTTTTCCCTGCATCTACCTACCGACAAAAGACATAGGTTCCTATCGTAAATATATCTATTTGGATTCTTTCTTGCACTGTATAGTACTTATTACGTACTATATTATATACAAGAGCAGTGATAGCCAATTGGTTAAGATTTAATCATTCATTTCATACGATTTAAGGGCACGCTCTTCTAATATTGTATTGAATTTTATTATATTGTGTTATATGTTAACATTTTATATAAATTTTGCATGCTTTAGAAAGGACAAGACAGGTTTACTTGCATTGAACAAAACTACGCAAGGTGCCCTGCATGCCCGAGAGTTCTAGATAAAGCTCTCAAACATATGTGAAGTCTATAAATGCGTATGGTCATTGAGGTGGAGGTCTTTTGGCTAATTCTTGTCAGTTTAAAACGAGAACCACGCCCAGCAGTGGAATGTAACAGCCTTAAATTGATAGTGTATAGCAGATATACTCTAAACCCAACTAAACCATAGAGTAGAAAAACAACCGCGTCGCGGTAGCTAAGCTTAATATTGGAATCGTTGACATTTCAAAGTCAAAACATTTGTGTAGACGAGAAAGTAGCTTTTGTAGTTGCCGCTTATTATTTTTTGTATAACCTAATGCTACAATAAATTTCTTATTTATTACGTGAACCTATTACGTGTTTTGTTTTCAAAATAGTTTTTATTTTTCAACAGCAACAATAAATATGTTCGGGTATAGGTATGAGTGAAATAAATAAGTTTTAAAGGTGAGAGAACTATAGTTCGATTGGGGAGGTACCACCGCCGCCCTCATAATCCGCCTTAAAGCATTACTGGTGTTTCGATTGAAGAGGTGCGGTTGCCGGGTACACTTTGAAGCGAGGCGACCAACTTAGTCCTCAGAAGTAGCACCGTGTCTACGTTCGAGCTCAGATAGGTTTCGGTCGTGATCGTGGTTGGGCGTGGATGTCTATGGGCTGCGATTACTTAACATGAGGTGGTTTGCATGCTCGTTTGCTACTCTACACACATAAAAAAAATCATTATGTAAAGTTGAGAAAAATTTCAGATTGGAATCGTATTATAGCTAAACGAGCGAGAGGGTCATGCCGCACTTCAAGGCGTAACGTTCACGAAAAAATGGAAATGTCTCCGAGTAATAGGGAGACATTTGGAATTTTGTTTTCAATTCCGCTATGACCTTTCGTCCGGGCCTTTGACCGAACTTCGAACGGAGAGCTCGTCTAGACGGCTCGCTACTGCACACTCGACGCTTGATAAATGGCTAAAGATACCGATTTAGATGCGTTACCAAATACGTAGGTAGCCTTATACTGCGTGTTAAATAGCTTCAGATAACTATCTTGGATTCAATATAGGTAGGTAACAAAGATCCTCGTTTTACCCACATGATCGTATTGTATGTAAGTAGTACTTACGATATTCAATACTTTGAAACGCAGTAGAGTTAATAAATATTATAAGGAAAATATCATAAAGTATTTATAAAAAAATATGATAGGAATGAAAGATTTTTGATCGCTGATATTTATTAAAAAATATATATATTCAATGCTTGTATGCATAAATATTACAATGTAAATGTTCAGCGTTTCTGCGACATATAACATATTTAAACATGTCCAGCCTGTACATTATAGTCGTGTACTTCATGTTCATCGTAATGAAGTGACGTAGATTCTTGAAGAGGTTAAAATTCTCTACAACCAGATGGTCGCGCCGAGCGACTTTAATAGTGATTACACATCCTGGCTCAAGAGTCTAGACATTACACTCGGTTCAATGTATAGAATTCGATTCAACGACGTACAGCTATCGTGAACAGTATTCATATGACAACTAAGTTACTTATGAACGTTTAAAAAGTTTTTATCAAACTCTTGAGTAGGGTTGTAATGTATTTCAGAGCACTTATGTTTGTTTAACGACCTTTTATCTAGTGAATATATTAATACGTCCAATAGTACATTTATAATGTACTTAACAAAATAATTTAGAGCATTTGCTAATGCCCATATAATCGTCATATAAAATTTCTTGAAACGATTATATCACATAAGTTTAATATGTTTATCTACTCAAAATTAAGTTATAAAATTATCAAATTAGCTACATTTTCTTAATATTTGCAAAATTTAGTTTAGCTCAGTATAGTTAAGATACATTTAAACATGTTCGATAGATCTTTACCCTAAAAATATTTAAAACAGAAAATGTCATCGAAATACCTGAGATTGAGGATGTAAACGTCACACGTAAAAATTCATCTATATTTCAAAAATTATATTAAATATTTACATGTACCAATATAGATTAAATTTAATCATCATATTAATATTTATCAAAATACATTTTTATTAAATAATTGGAGTCCTTATGATTACCATATGATAAGTACCACAATTATTGTGTACTTAACTACCTATTTCAGTAGGCTATATTATACATAAAAGAGTAAGGTGACTGACAAACTGAGTGATGAATGCACAGGCGAAAGCGCTGAATTTAGCAGCCTGAAAATTTGCAGACACGTTTTTATTAAACGTCAGTGAGCTATAAGAAAGGAATTTTGGCAATTTGACCCGTAAGAGGGCAAGTTACGGGTTGGAAGTTTTTTTTGTGTGAGAAGAGTAGCAAACGAACATACAAACCACCTGATGTTAAGTAGTCGCAGCCCATAGACATCCACGTACAATCACAAACACGACTGAAATCTCATCTGAGCTCGAACGTACATACATCGTTATTCCTGAGGACTAAGACGGTCGTCTCGCTTCAAAGTGTAGCAGGCAACCGCACCTCTCCAACCGTAAGACAAGTAATGTTATACAGCGGATTATGAGGGCATATAAATATATTGTTCTATTAACTTCTGCGCAAGCAAAGCCGCGGGAGAAAGCTAGTAAGTAATAAACTCATATGCCATAACAATGTTATAAAAGTTGCCGCGTAAGAAATGAAATGGGTATCGAAAAGGAAATTTCCCTGAAAATTGACAAGATGCCTTGTGTAAATCTTTCACAAATGGGTATTGAAGAGACGCCGCAGAAAGGATTTAAAGGCTCTGTAGGAGAATTTGGCACGCGTCAACTTAGAGTTCAATACGTACATACTCTTTTTCGTATTTGGCACGTAAAAGGAGCTTGTGAAAACTGGCACTTACGTATTGGTGCACGTAAATAAAGTATGGTAATATGATTTTGGACTAATATCATCGCGTTATTTATACAGCTAAACTAAACCGAAGTGACAGTTTAGTTTAGTCGTGATTACAAGTCAGGCAACTGATTCGAAATATTTATACGTTAATCGTGAGTTCCCGTTATATATTAAAATGTATGATGATAAAATATAATGAATGTTTGATTTCGACCTCTTACACGGGGATCAGAGCATAAAATATTATCCAAGATTAATGTATTAAAAATAATGATCACGTTAAATTAATATCATTAATTTTGATGCATAACAAATAATTTTTAGTAAAATAATTTTAATATTCCTAAAAGTCTTCTTAAAAGTGATCTAAGTAGTATACGCTAAGTGTACCTTATTCCATATTCAGACGTAAGCGAGAATTGTGAGAAAAAAGATAATCTTTAAACGCATGAAAACCTTAATTTTATGCCTCTGAAAAATCTTTGAAGGTAACGTAAAGGGTATCGCTTAATCGAGAAGGCGCTGGAGAAAGTGGAATTAATCGGAGGCTTTACGAGGGAATCCGGCACACGTCAGCTTCGTACTTACCGCGTACACCCTAGTAATACAGATAAAACGGATACAGAATATACCGTGGATGTATAAGGTTTTTAGAATTTTTCAATTTTGTTTTTAAAATAGTTTGTATATTGTTATTATCGAATGCAAAAATGGTATGATTCGGTAGGAGGTACGTTTGGGTGAGTACTTTTTATAATAATTTCTATGTATCCTAATTACTTATATAAGTAAAAACGCATTTTAACAAGTTATACGTCATTCCTCACTGTATAAAAAAATGTAAAAATAGTGAATATTGGGCGTGAGAATTTAAAATTTTTATTCGCTTGAAACTCCATCGAATAGGACATCAAAATGAAGAATTTGTACCTACATATTTTTTAAATTTTAGATCTAAATTCCAAAAATATGTACAAAGTGTTATTTATATCGCAAGCGAGTCTTATTATTATTATTTTGTAACCTATTAAAGATTGCCAAATTAAAATATCAAGTTTAAGATTTAAAAAAATATTGACACGAAATAATATTTTTATTATCAGATTATACCGTGTACCTAATTATTGGAATATCATTATATGAATAATTAAACCCCTTCCATTAATTTATTTTCTCTATTAAATTAATGTAACCAACATAATTATATCTAATTAACTCTGTTTAGATACCTAAACCTTAGACATGAAAGCACCAATCTAATCGAATAGCATTTCCCGTTTTTACATATTCTGTGACTTTTTATAAAAAGTATCCCTGGAACCGAAGGAGACCGTCCAAACTGGAAATATAATTTTAAAGATGGCTGCCGTTCTCGACCTACTCCCGCCCCGCGCGCCGCAGCCCGCACCCCGACGCAGCCTAAAATATTATGCACCCAAAAACCATTGTCTGTTGCCATGACGACGAACCGCTCGATACCGGGCGCTCACAGCCGCACAATCAAACTTACATTCATCTCGCTTGCTCTTCATGTATCCAGATGCTGAATCCGGATTTGGGCGATCTCTCGCCATCGCGCGCTACGATGGCCGACTGCCAGCAATGTAGGGTTAGCAAGTACAGTTTATACGGTCCGATATGGGCACACTGTCTTGTTAGAATTATTTTATCGAACAAGAATGAAGATATCTAAATGTGAATGGATATATTGGTTATACGCATTATGTTCCAATATGCATAATAGATACAAGCTCATATCTCCTTGAATATATATACTTACTATTAAGTATCTATAGATAAAAAAAGATTTTGTAGACATTATAATTTGAAGTGTGCTAATTTCAGATAATTACTACTTTATTAAGATAAAGTAATTGAAATAATATTTAATCTGATAACATACATATTTTTTGTATATACCTACCTACATATTTAGTATTATAAAACATGATTATTATTCTTCTTTTTAAGATATTAAATATATTTTTTTTTATTTCAAAACTTATTGTTTATTTAACAACAGTCTTCTTCACGTAAAAACTGTAGGGAAATACTAACCTGATAATCTGACTGTAACAGCCGTAGTATCGTCGGAGACGTCCCTTCGAACTCCACAAAAGTAGAGTTCTCGCGTACATGAAATAGGTCAGATCAATCGATTTTTCACTCACATCATAGAGTCATAGAGACTCTGAACTCTATTTAATATTATTATTTTAATAAGCAAGTAAGCGATTCGACATTTTGGGTTTTTTTCACTGTTTCACCACATCACACCCTCGAAAGCTCCCGTGCAAATGGGTTCTCATATTGCGACAATTTTTGGCCCAAATTAGAAAGTTTCGTTTTCAGCCCTCCCATTGGTCAATTGCACAAAATATATTTTACCTAAGAACTTTCTCTTTATTGTTACAGTTCCCTTCTTCCTGGTTCACCTCCAACGCGGAAGGGTTTTTTAACTTTCTCTTCTGAAACAATAGTCTATTGTGGCAGAACAATTTTTATGGCATTATTCAATACAGATTTTCAATAACTTCACGTTTTGTTACTCTTGCTTAAGAAATATGAATTTTGTTTCAACAAATTCGGTTATATCAATAAAAATATGCAGCGATCTCATAATATATTCCCACTCAAATTAAATTATTTCCATCTATTGTAAAAAATCTTTTACTTAAAATTACCTGAAGTGTTTTACAATTTACGTATAACAATACAATTATTATCAAATATCAGGATAACATTAAATCTGATAATAATTTATTAAAATAATAATATATTATTTTTGGTATATGTTAGAAAATATCTGTATTCGTTTACTTTACAAGTACCTATGTCGTGTGCAATACGTTGTAATCATCAGTTATATGTTCTTATAAACTGTTTATCTTAACACAAAAAAACATCAACCCTACAAACCAATTATAATTAATCGTTACTATATTACCTTCGCATTATAAATCAAATCAGATAAAGAAAACACTTCCTATTTTTGTGTTATTACCTTACATTTTAAACAATATCATTTATAAATATTCCCAATACTTTTATTAATTTATAATAGAGAATCTGATAGAATATAAGAGTATAGCTCATCTCAAAATTTGGATCTCATTCACTCAACCTTCAGTAGGTTCGTGACACTTGCAAGAAGTTCAAGCGTATTCTCATAGATGGCGTTACGGTAGAAACAAAAATAATATACGAAAAACTGTATTTTACGATGATTTTTCATTACTTTTATCACTGTAATCTAGATCTTTATCGTTAGAAGATAAGACCATAAAACATATATTTTTCTTTATACTGTACACAAGATGAAAGCAGATTTAAAAAAAAATACATTATCACTTTCCTAATTTTTATTTTTTTAATTTGCAATATGAAAAGTACTATGTGTAATTAGTATTCTAAATTATTTTCTAGGTACATTCTTTGAAACGGAATACAATTAAATAAGATTGATGACTTACTACATTTTGTAAAAAAGAATGGGTACTATATTTGTAAAATTTATTTTAATTAAGTATAGTAGCTATTTATATTATGCTATAAAATACTCCACTTAACTCTACCCAAAGGATAGTTTTCTTCAAGCCATTTACTTGTCGATAAGTCGATAAGCAAGCAGTTATTAGGAAAAAGATTGATTGTAGCCATTAGACATCGACTCTACACACACATAAACAGTATTTATGTTTGTGTATAGTCTGAAAAGCCTGTTTTACACGACTGACAGGCAATCGTAATCGTAAAAAGTTATCGGCGCTGCTCAGGAAGCAATCGTGGCGCCAGCTCTACATATACGCTCTACTTCATATAAATAACTAGGCATGTCTTATAAATGTAGAGAATTTGTATATTGGAATTTGATGCTATTATGAGATAATGATAATAAATGTATGTTTTTATTGAGATAAGACGTTATATTTCTTGATACACAAAATTGAATTTAAATTAAGAAACGTTTAATTTTAGGTAGAGCTATATAAGAAGGAATAAAAAATTAATATAGATAACTTAAGTTAAATGTGTTTTATTAAAAATGTAGGAAGCCACAAAATAAAAAAAAAGATTATGAATTTTATATCAGATATCAAAAAACTTGTATCTAGGATTCTTTTTCAAATATTGTTCCTAGGTTCTTTAACAAAATGTTTAAACAATATTTGTAGCAACCTCCCTGACGCAAATCTTTATAATACGATCTAAGTATAGAAATCCAGTCCACTTCTTTATGTGGGGTCAAAAAATAAAAAGTCGTTTTTATTGAGGTCTTGCGATATTTATTGTAACAGCGCTCTATCGCTGAAAATAATGTGGGTAAAGGTGAATTTTCAGATAGCGCATGTAACCTAATTGTTTATCTTAAAAATCTTCTTTCATATATTTTATTTTGCTAATTTATATGTCATATTTCTCATACTAATTAACTTTGACGTACCACTATAAAAAATAATTATATTTTATACATTTATTGACGTTCACCGGTAGTTTTACTATGTACTTTCTAGCAATAAACATTGTTAGGGCTATTAACTAAGTACATAACTTTGTCAGGCAAACGCAGCGTATACGTAGAAACACTACGTGATGAAATACTAAGATGAATATCCAGTTATTTGTCTAGAATTCCTAAATATAATTATTTTCTTTTCATTGTTAAGTACATGCTTTTACATGGACAAAAATGTTTAGTCTCCGTTATTCATTACCGAAATAATATGAAACAACTATTGTGACATATTTATAATGTTTTCTTTTCGAAAAGACATTAATTTAAATTGTGTGTTTAAAATCACAAGTCTACCTGAGGCTTGGTAATCACTGCCTACATTCATATGTCTATAAGTCCATATGAAACGGGTGTCTTATCCGACGCAATGACAATTGCATTGGCACCTTAAGAGCTCACGTACAGATATGTATCTGGAGTATAGTACCAAGCGTGTTGAAATTAACTCTACTCTATATGATATTTATGAGATTATTTAATGTACTGAAAAATATGCTAAATGTCTTTTTAAAAATATTTAACAGAAAAGTATTTTACAGCGTGTGTGTGTAGTGTGTAGTGTGTAAAATTTGTTTTTATTTATTACCTCAATTTAATTTTAAATATTTGTTACAATGTTGTTAGAATGACAGTAAAACAATGTATGGGTATAAAAACAAACAATAAGGTGCAAAATAATAATTTATTTCTAATCAGGAATATTAACAATAATTATATTAATATTTTTAAATATAGGTACGACATTTTTTCGCCCGTGCGATGTCTTCCCGAACGCCTTTATACCTGTAAACAGAAAGTTCGTATTAATATTCTGTAATAGTATTATCAACCTGTAAGTAAACAACAATTTAAGACATAAATTTCAAAAAATCTAGAAAAAACATATGTAAGGTTTAGTTCTCCAAAAAATTATTTAGAAGTAAAAGTTTCTGGCGCTGCAAAATTTCTTACACTTTATTCTCCACTTAACACCTAGAATTTGCTTGTTTGCTATTTTTATCAAAAAAGGCATGATCACAAGAACATAAATCGTCATCAAGAAGATTCTTCCCGAAGACCGACGCGCGACGCCCGCTGACGAGTGCCATCTTCTGTTACGTATACTGAAGGTATACCGGAAAGAATGAGGCACTCAGGATACATTCAGTATACGTACAGAAGGCGACGCGTTTTCTTCGTTCTTCAATTGCATGCTGCGATGACACCTGCTGAATTTGGTAAGAATTTTACATTTATATATTTTTTAACTTTTACACAAAATCCTTTTCTGCTTTCACATCTTGTAGAACTTGTCTAAGATTACGGAAGCTCACCAACCGCGGACCCAGACGCCGTATCTCCCCTCCAGGAACATCACCTGTTAAATAAAACAACAGATTTATATCTCTTCAAGATTCTTGACATAAACAAAGACACACTGATAACTGAAAAAATCCATCACTGCATGCCAGACCTCCAAAGTACATTATATACATTTGCAAATAAATAGGGACAGACAAATTGTTTCAGATATTGTAAAGCTCGTAACTAAAGAACATATCTATTGTTCACGTAAAGACCAATGAGAGTACGCATATTTCGCAATAAGACTGGATTGGTTTGCAAAAATTATTTTCGCAAACTTGCAACCGGTAGCTAAACGAACATTGTCTTTTACGGTCCATTTAGCAAGGTGGGACGACAATCGCCTGCAGAGCCTTTTGTCCACTGGCTTTTGTAGCACATAAAGGATAAATTACAAAAGCTTCGCTGTTTCGACTTCCACTCATAAAGATAACCAAAGAATTGAAATCTATGTGTGCGTCCTGGCAATCCACAGGGATTCAATAGAGAAGCTTGAAAAAGGGCAAGGGTGCATTATATTCATAATTTATGACCGGAGCGTCGCATTACACCGGGCCTGCAGCGCACCATCGATTCATTGCACAAACGAAGGCCTGATGTTTCGCGGTGACTATAAAAATATTTTCACAAACGGCAAACTGCAGCGCAGGAACTGAGAACGGCGTCGAGAGAAGGCGCTAGATTGTTTCGGAGGATAAACGATAAAGCACGTGACTTACCGGTCGGTCAGCTGTTCGCGGCGTGCCGACAAGTAAACATTGAAGGATGGCGAAGGCGGCGCGCGAGCGAGGGACGTGTGGCCAGGCACGGCGTCTCCGGGCGTCTGTCGGTCTGGCGTCGGGGCGCGCGTCCCGGCCCGGCATCGATTACCGCCCTCGCCGGCCGCGGCGCGCGCCGCACCACGGGACGACTAATCCCGATGCAAGATTTCATTACATACGCCATGATCGTTGTTATTTGCACCCCGTAATGTTTTTTGATAGTTTGCTTAGGCCTGTTTACATTTCCCATATTTAGATGCCTACCTTATACGATAGTTGCCTTGTATATTGTCATTAGTTGCCTTACTCTACAGAACATCGTGGCGTTTTGATAAAAACGTCGATATTACTTAGGCGGCACAACCTGGGCCACCTGTTTTTCTCGCTAAATGTAGATTGTATCGCAACCTTCATTTTTGGTAGATACGCGTGGGTTATATCCTTGATAGCGTGACGAAAAATATAACGTTATATCTTAAATCAGCATGTTCATAATGTAATTTGCAATTTTTTCAATGCTGATGCTAAGTCATGATTACTTGTATAGTATTTCATGTCACAGTGATATCTGTCATAAACGTAAAGGCAAAAAGATGTGTATTGTTAACATAATAATACCTATATTTCAAAGTAGATTACAGCGTCAAAATTAATATAGAAGATACATGTAATCCAGTAGGTATTCCTTAGAGCAAAACATTGCAATTTAGCGCAGGTTTAGTGACTTTATGACACCTTCAATATTTTAAAGAAGTACAATTAGAGTTAGAATAGAAAAGGTGCAAATATATTTAGTGGAATGGATGATCATACATGCTTAAATAATAAGATATAAAGTTATTTGGTACTTTTTTCATCTTTGAAATTCATATTACAAAATTTGATACTTTCATATTACTAAACATTATAAGTAGACCAATACGTCATTAGTTTACCTAATATTAATAGTAGCAGTAAGTAGCTAGTAGGTACATAAAAAATAAAGTTAATTCCGTTACCTACTTACCCGTCTTAAGATAATTTAGTAAAAAAATATTATCATGTTTATCAAATTTTACAAGAAAACTTAAAAAACAATTCAAAAAATACTGTAGATAAATCCTTTAAAAATAATCTGTATATTTTATGATTTCAGATTTTGCCTGTATTCAGATTTACAGATTCAATAGGTAATATGTCATTACATTTTTTAAACCTACCAATTTTAAATTTATTAAAACGAGGATTGATTATATTAGGCATGTTTCATATAGGAAGGTACTTACTTATGCCTCTACGTTGTTATACCGCTCAAAATATAGAGTGCGTCGGATACGGCCCGTCGCAGGTGTATCGCAAATTGGCTATTTTATTCAACGCGGATAGTGGGTGTCATTAACCCCGAGTCCGTCGGCTTTGGAGTCGACCACTAAATGTCCACTTCGTTTTAAGCTACAAAACAGTGACTATATAGGTATGACTATGTAGCTAGCTGTAAGAAATGGGTTGGTAGACATAATGCAATGTAATTCATGAATTTGGAATCGTGTTTTACGTTGGAAACATTAAATAATAATAAATAATGTATAATTTACAGAGTGGATAAACAACAGAAATACCACCGTCGCACTAATAATCTGCCGTAACTATAACACACTTTCAAGCTAGGTGACTATCTCAGTCCTCAGGAGTAGCAATGAAACTATAGGTACAAGACGTTATACTGGACTTTAGTTATCTTTGAGGTTAAACGTACATGTCCACGGGCTGCATAAGATATTTAGCATCGGATAATATGCATGGTCGCTTGCTACATTAAGAATATAGCAAACGAGCATGCAGGCCACCTGATATTGAACATCTGATTGCTGTAGCGTACCGCAACCACATTCAAGCTCGAACAAAACCGAAGTACGCACGTAGACTCGTTGATATCGTAGAGGACTAATAATGTCGCTTTGTTAATTCCTAAGTTCAGCTGCAAACTATGCCTCTTCAATGAAAATACAAAATTGCTTCATATCAAATTATCAGGTGGTGGGTGTAGGTACTCTCGGTTACATTATAACCCTACCACCTAAAACACACATGATTTTTCAAAACTATATGATAGAGAGAAATGGAATGCGCAAAAATGTAGAAAGAAAGCAATAAAAATGAAATTAAATTTGATCCCGCAAGTTGTTTACAAGTTTTACAATTTTATTAATTGTTATGTTATGCGCTTACAGTTTAGTTTATAGTAGATATCTATAATAAGTACTTTTCGCGGCAAGTCTAGAAATTAGCTACCTACTGACTTTCATTACATAATTTTGACTACATTGGGTACATAATTTTGAGTTATTTTTATGTGCTGTAAGGATATTAAAATAAATGTGTATTATGCAATGTGGCTGAAACTTTAACGAGCGGTAAATCTATATTGCCGTGGTGTTACTGTATGAGTAGAAGAATATACCTTATACCTTGTTTTCCAAAGGTTCACAGGAAGATACGAACATTCATAGAGCATTTGTCACATAACTACCTAAATACGAAGGATAGCAACAGAAACTCTTTTACAAAAAAATGCCATATTATTATGGCAATTTCTTTATAGAAAAATACATCTTAATATAAATAAGCAACTACGTATTACTCATATTGTCATCTGATCCCAAACTATGCAGAGTAGAACCATTACTCTTGTGACCAAACAACGTATTATATAAATAATTTGTTTAGCATATATACATTTTTGAATATATAATTAAATAGTTATCTTGACACGTAACTAAAGAATAAACACACGTGCTCATCACATCAATATTTGTCTTCGTTGAGGTTCAAACCCGCAACCTACTTACCTTCAGCTAAGATAGATATTTCTTAATTAACTGTAGATAAAATATACATGTTTACATTGCTTACCAGTCGATAGCAAAAAATGTTGTGTACCTACCTAAGCGTTGCCACTGAATTTACTTTCCAATTATAATGATAACTGTTGTTCCCTTACCTTAAGATCATCAATTCAGTTGAACGGACCATCATCGACTGAGGGTAGAAGGAATGCGACTAAGGGTGGGGTCTAAAAAGGGTGGCACCACACCAAACCTCCGCTAACGGGGCGGTCTGCAACAAAAAATGAAGATTTATTTGCAAATCCTTACATCTATTATTGGAGAGTAGATGTGTGCGACGCATAAATTATAATTTTTCATTTATGTGTGAGTGTAACGGATTGTTAATGTGTGATTGTTATTTTAGCGTTGTTTCTATGATGTTTGCGTTTGTGTGTCTAGAAATACATTTTTTTTTTTTGGGTAGAATAGGTGGTGGTGGTACCTCCCCGGTCGAGTTATAGTTCTCCCACCATTAAAATTTTATAAGATTTGTGGTTTAAGGGCCACAATAATTGCAATTTGTGTGTCAATTAGAAAGGTGCCATTGCCTGTACACTTAAAAGCGACGCGACGACATTAGTCGTCATTTTTAGTAACGTATCAATATACGAAATCAGATAATATTTCAGGTCTGTTTGAATTTGCATTGCTTCAGAACATTTTTGCGCGTTCTCTTCATTCTCATAAAAAAATGTTATACAAAATTATTAAGGACCATCCGTTTAGCGCAACGAGAATCATACTGGTGGAACAAGCAAGGATTTTGGAATTGGTTATCGGCCAGGTAAACATCTGAATGATAAATTTAGATGTGTTCTGGATCTGATATAAACGCCAATTTATTCCCATCTGCACCCAACGGTACCCATTGGTATTCATCTTTGTACACGTCTATGGTATTAACATAACAGAACTTCTAACATGGGACCATTAAATGTAGTAAACGTTAGTTAGGTATTATTACTAGGTTTATACCTATTTGTTTATTCGAATTGATATTTGGTCTCTATAAAAAGGCTTATAAGTATTTTTAGTATTCTAGAAATTTTAACAAAAAAAATATGTTTGCGATATTTTATTCATTTTATCTATCAAAAGACATACAAAAACTCTATGTAACTATTATCTTGTCGCCAGTAGCTTAATTAGATAACTTTAGACATATTCATTTATCTAGATACATAATGGCCGGCTATTTAATTACGTCGACTATTTATTATAATTGACATTAATAAGTCTATGCCGAGAGGCTGTGGCATGCAGTTAACACTGAGATATGTCGTTGGTATTTAATTAAGTAAATGGAACGATTCCGGTGAATAGTTATCCGATCAGAGAGTAGAGATAACTCAAGGCATTACAGTCGTTTCGGTTAATTATATGTGGCTTAAGAAAATGATAATATGGATTGACTACATAGTTACACGTTATATTGAATTAATATCACTTAGTGTAGGGAAATATTTAACTTACTTTATGTACTTATTTATCGTAATGTAGGTTCCTGTAATGTGGATACTTATTTGAAACAAGTGTTTTTAATGAAGTACTCATTTTCATAAAATTTTATTTACTATAGGTGCATAAGTTCAGTATCTTTCAATTGAAAAACAAGATTCAATTTAATCAGCCATTTCTATAGCCCACAATTGAACAAATGTCCATTTTCGAAAGTGAATAGGCCTAACATGCTTCGTCACGCTGTTCCAATATATATAACTGGAGGTACGGGTCAGTGACAAACACGTCTGTCGGTTGTTCTCAAACCCTCTACATAGTACCTCCGGAAAGATAAAAAATGGCATTTTTCAAACAACGAGTACGTACAGTTTAAAATGCCATTCAACGTACAGAAGAGGACACGAATATTCTACTATTGGTCACCCATCCAAATTCTATCCGCGCCTGACGTTGCTTAATTCACTTGATCATTTGTAATCTTCGCAAGCCGCGCGCTTCCCCATTAATCCCATATTAAGTAATAAATAATACACTCAGAGTACATACACCGACAATCTAAGTCCACCGTTAATATCTGCTGTAATTTCGCTAAACATTCTGAAGGGTGCCTTTGATCTCGACTTTGTTATGGCGAGTTGGAGCGCGCGCAATAAATTGACGCAATATAACTGCACAACACTGCAGTAATAATTCTGCCACCTCTGAGTTAGGCTGCGGTTGCACTCTGCAAACTGTTTCTACCGTTTGTTAGTATTTGTTCAGTTTAAAGCACGTATACTTTAGGCACTTTCTGTTGTACCTTACCAATGTAAGTTGCGTGCCGTGGATCTCAGCAACTAGGTGTACGTGACATAAATAGCATTTGTAACTTTTATTTTGGTTTAATCTCGTAGCTCCTATATTTTTATGGACTGTCGGTAAACCTTCTTATTGTAACAAGCTTTACAAGTTTTTATTTTATTTTATTCCACATATTATTTACACCGACGCAGTTGTTCGGTACCTACTCTAGAACAAATAATAAATTTTTATCAATTGATTTCAATGGAAATAAGTGCTAATAAAGTAGGTAAGATATTGCAGTATTTGACGCTTAAGTTTAATTTAAATCTCTAGTTATAGTTGACTATTGATGATTGACACTAAGTTAGCTGTCAGATACCGTTCGTAAAAGGAACTAACAATATGATTTCCGATGTTAAAAGTAGAACTAGTAAGAATTCATATATACAACTCATAATGTCTAAGAGGGATATTTTATTTATGTGACAGCGATGTTTCCAATATGACAATATTTAAAAAAGAGTGTGTAGGCCAACTTATATTAAGAGTTTATGCAGCTAATGGACAAGCACAGTCCAACTTCAACATACTTGAAGTCGTATGATGATAGCTTCGTTGCTACTCTATGATTCAGATGGTCGCTTCGCTTGTAAGTGTACAAGCAACCACTCCTCTTCAACCGAAACAAAATAGTTTCTTCATGTTGTACGTGTCCAGTATAACTATATTCATTTATCTACGAATTATAGATATTCATTAGATATTCGATAGAAACACAATCCAGTAACAAAATTTTTTGACGTGTAAAAAGAATTGGCCTCTAAATATTCAGAGTAAATTTGGATGTTTCAAAAATTTGTTGCATCATGAACGGATGCCCTAAGTTTACAACACAGCAATATTTCTGCCACCACTGTGTTACGTCGCGAACGATTTATATAGATTTTATCTCAAGACGATTGAATTACGATTGAAGAGACGGACGACGCCTTCCTTTTTGACCTTTTACCCTTTCCAAGACATGTTTACTTGTTAATGATTGTAAATTTGAAATTGATTCACACATTTTAAATTGCTTTAGCATTCTTGAATTAATTTTTAAATCTTGCTTATTTCGATTATTTCAAACATTTGCACAATGATTATTTGAAAGAACAAAATGGGTTTCTTGCATAAAAAGATTTCCAGGAATTTATCTTTCTTTATTTGTTAAAATCTGTTAAAAATATTTGTTATTGTTTATATATTGTTTATTTATGAACATTATAACTATACAATTATTATGTAGATAGTAATAAAATCAATGAAGATATACTAACTAATAAGATAACAGATAAATAAGTACCTTACAAAGTCGTTACATGCACTCAGATTCCCCTAACAGTCTGTCCTTTATAAAACTGTTTGGGTTCGATTTTGGTTGTACATGTATGTAAAAAACAGACCTTATATACTTAATTATAATTATTTTTGTAACACACGGCACAAAACAAAGAAATCATAATGTGTGATAATGATAATGTGGTGATAATTTTGGCGTTTGTCCCGCTGAAAGAAAATGACATGGCAATGATTATAACATGTACCTACGCGAACATAAATTATAAACTTTTTTCATATACAGACATAATATAACAGATATGCTAATAATTATTTTATAACAAAATTATTCTCGTTACAAAAAGAGACCTGTGCTCATCTTTTAGATAAAGAAGCTTTAAAAGTAAACTTTGCTGGTGTTTTATATATTTATAGTCTATACAACGAAATATAAATAATAGTAATCACGTACGACATATTATAAAAAGTCTCATCCTATTTACAGTAAATTTTAGATGTCTAGTTAGTTACTATGCCTAGGTAGGATAATACCTACCCACCTAATAAACTACTGAGATTAGAAGTACTTCAATGTGAATCCATAAAAATATTTACATACCCAATGATTTAGTACTCTGAATAATCTTTCTTTCTCCACCTGCTTTATTTTGCTACAAAAATGTTATCAACTCACCGTATATTTAAGTTATCTGTTAGGTACCTACCTAGTATGTACTAATTAATAATTCAGGTATCTAAATAGACATTTACCTACCTAAGTACCGACTTATACCTATATTTACTAGTAAATTTAGTTTTGAAAATCATTTAAATACATTATTTTAGGTATATATTTTATTTTCTAATAAGATATTCTGTCACTTCATTTAATATTAGAAACTAGGTAGGTATGCGGTTGTTTTAATGGTTTTGGTAGGTAATTAAATGCGTCCTTTTTAAGAACTACATTTTTTTAATTATTCAGCACCTTAGTATTATCTGTAAACTAAAACTTAATCACTAGACCTAAAAAACAAATAAAAGTCTTTATAACACATTTATATCTATCGATATTTTTTTTTTAATTTTAGGAAAATAAGTAAATAGTACAATAAACTCACCATATAAAACTGTAATTTCACTGGTACTCACAAGTTCTTCGTATACTAAACTCACAATATAGCTTCATAAGTAAAAATCTAAACATTTTATTCAAATAAAATATTAAAGGAACTTTTGTAAGGACATAAACATGTTTGACATTTAGGCCTAAACAGAGAAGGCGGCGGCAAGCGGCCGGCGGCGGCCATCTTGTGGCGCTGCCGTCGCGCTGGGTCGAAAGCTCATTGGCTGAATGACGTCAGAGCGCCATGACAGTCCACCATTGCTATGAATTAACAAATTTACCGCTTCACTTATTTAAAGTACAATAGTCTTTATTACATTGTAATACGTGTTTTTGTGGCGCAAATTGAAATTTGTAGCGTGGTCCATACGACTATACTCATCGGTCCGCATTCCTTCGCTCCGACTTATCGTTTTGGATCCTTTTAAGATGCACCCTAATCACACAAGGGGGACTTTTAAACTCTGAAGTGATAGATGACGATGCGCGGAGATATTCTAATGGCCTGCTGATTTCTGTCGCTTAGCAGAAGGATAAATATTTAGGCGTCGTTACGAAGCAAATGTACGATTTTGAAAGCTTTTGACATAAACATGAAATAAAATCATGAGACATTAGACAATTAAATTTAAAGAAAGGTATGTTTTAGAGAATTCAGCCAACATAAAAACTATGTGTAGGCATTTCAGTAAGAAAAATAGTAAAGTATCTACCTCCCTACTAATAGTAATATTAACTTTACATTTCCAGGCAGGAAATATGAAGTTGAATGTGGATGAGGAGAGTAAAGTATGTGACTTATTAATAAACTTTTGAGAAGGTACTTATCCAATAATTAAGACTTTTATGTGAATCTACATTTTGTGTTGTCATGGATAAATATAAAATATTTATCCTTTAGTGTTTTAACAGTCACCTTTGTCATCAAAACTGAGATAAAAATATAGGGATCTAGTAAAGAGTTTTTATGTGCCACTATATTTGGTATTGTCACTGATAAACATATTTATCTTTAAGTATTTTACCTTTGTTATCAAGACCGGAATAAAAATTTAGAGACCTAGAATATTAAGTCAGTAGATATTTCCATGTCTATAAGCCTACGCTACTTTAAGGAAGAACTCCGATACATTTATAGTATCTATACATAGGCAGTTATACTTACTTAGATATAGAATATGGGGCAGAACCTAACAAAGGCGGATATTGGATCTTTTCCCGAGCGGAAATTTGCTACTCAAATAAAATTGGAGGGCCAAGCTTTAGGTAGCTGAAGCTCTGAACTTTTAATGGGTTACTACACGGTTTTATATTAAGGTAGGTAGGTATAATGATCCTTTAGTATAATGATACTTTAAATAAGGAAGTTGTGAATAAGTTCTTAGGAGTACCTAACATATTTGCCTGTGGCTTTCCTCGTGCAGAATTCAATATTACTAGTATGTAAAAATGATAGGCTTTTTGAATTTATAATAATTACTTTTTTACAATTATCTATTTATGTATTTTAGCTGTCATAATTATTTTATAAATAAAGGATTACGATTCCGATACGAAAGCGGCATCCTATACAGGTGTAATAATTACAATACATTCAAATAAGCGACACATCTTTATATCTACCATATATTTGAATAAAATCTATAAAAGAAATAAAATATACAAATCTTCATTTTGTATTTTACCCTCTTCAGGGAATTATGTTTAAAGTTACTTTCTTATTGTTAACTTACATCATAGATACCTGTAGAAGACCTATCTGCTAAAATTCAGGATTTAGGGCTCAGTGATTTCGTCAATGCATTAATCCCTTGGTCTATGTTACCTTCTGATAAACGGTAAAACAAAATTTAGTATCGCATATTTGAGAACAAATAACAATTTCACAAAAAAGTTGTGTAACCGTAAAGGTATCTAATAGCTGTGAATTCAACGTACGGAGGCTACAGCTTTATAGTTACAAACAATTATTCAAGCGAATGACTATAGTTGAATAACTATTCTCTTTGTCCATTAGTTACTTAGTAATTTAGGTATATACCTGAGAAAATGGTTACTAAGACTTCTCAGTTATTACCTTCCACACAACTATTTGCAACTTCGTGTACATTACAAAGTAACTCACAACAGTTTGTAGACTTGTGTGCTATGTAGGTATATGTACGTTCCCGTGTTTAATATAAGGCGTATAGCTATAACAATTTCGTTTTACAAGGCAGGCCGTGTGCCCAGCGGGCGAACTCGTTTCCTTAAGCGTTACCAACATGCTAATGTTACCCTATAAGATTTATAATGAAATCTTTACGTAAATACACTCGAATGGCCTGTTCCCCGCTATCGCGTTAATAACATCTTAGGCTACATAATTATTTCGTACCTCATCTCCGTCTATGTAATTAGGCATTACGTTTAAAAAATGTTGTTACGGTACAAACACCAA
>DWON01002045.1:0-21966 GCA_018251015.1 Phocides pigmalion okeechobee
ATTGTGTTTCGGTTGGGGAGGCATGCTTGCCGGCTACACATTATTGAAGGCGACCATCTTAGTCCTTAATAAAACTTCTGTTCTATTTGAGATTGGCCGTGGTTGTCCATGGACTGCAGTGACCACTTAACATCAGGTGGCCTGCATGCCCGTTTCTTACTCTTTCATTATAAAAACAAAATAAAAATAAAAAAGGTATTTTGAATCGACAAATTAATTACTCTTTCAACACTGACAGCCCCCTGTCCTGTTAGTCCCACAGTAGGATTTTACAGTGTCCTAGGTATTTATATACAAACAAATAGACAAAAATCTATAACAATGAAATCTGAATCATCTATACAATATAAAAAATATATCATTTTATATTTCATAGGCAATTTTCCGCAATATTACCAAAAAATGTCGTTTAAATACTGTCATTCACCTGCCTATGAGGTCTGTATAACGCACGCCACTTTTTAAGCCCAGTGTACGTATATATATCTATATCGTCGATAGTCTATAGACTCTAGCTAGCTATATGATAAAAATCGATGGAAGTTAAAAAATGGAACTCTATCCTGCAGTTATATAAAGAGAATTACCAATATTCATATGTCAAATTGAAGTGAGGACTCCTCCTTGCCGGAAAATTACGTTTTCAAAGAATTATTAAGTATCAAAATCAAAATCAAAATATGTCTATTCAAAGTAGATTCTTTACATAACTCTTTTGGAATGTCAATAAACTACCACCGACTCGTAAGGTGTTTCCTTTTGGAGAAGAGTCGGTGAAAGAAACTCCAAAACACACATCTTTTCCATCTCTAAAATTTTACAAATAATAACTTAAATTAATGGAGCAAGTGGAGTTGTAATCGTTTCAGACCATATGAGTTTATCATTTAAGTATTAGTAGGTATTGAGTAGATGCTAATTAGGTAATAGCACAGTTTGACGGTATAATATCCTTAAAGCCATATAAGGTTCGGTAATCAATACGATTCACGGCAACAAACTTCAAAGTTTAGCAGTACATCGCAATTGAAACTGGTTTAAACTGAACGGAAATAGAACTTGAGGAACTTCGAACTTCGCTTTGAAAACTATTCGTAAATTAATTAAACATAATTTTGCACAATTTCTCATATGTTTCATATTAGGAAACTTTGTAATACTTACCTAAAACTTAGGCAAATACTTAGAAAACGTGAGAGTGTGTGTAACCAGGCGGCTAGTGTAAATAGGAGACAACTTAAAATATTAGGCTACGTTGTTAGGCGTTTAAATACTCTTGTTACTCATATACTCTTATGACGGACATGAGAACTTAACACGAGGAGAAATTTTGAGTGCTCCTTCTTCATGAAATTAAAACCTCGATTTGGTCTGTTCAATCTGTATTCCAAAATAGGATTATACTTGCTTCTGGATCATATAACTGTGACTTTTTAGATAATACTAAGGAAGAATATTAGATGCTAATATTTTTTGCATTTTTTAACGCAAAAATATCTTATTCCATTCAATTCAGAAGTCGAGAATGTCAGGGCGTGCTCTGACCGACCTGCCCCCAATTCAAAAAATGTACAATATTGAATATGACTGCCAGCGCTGGACTGGAGTATTAAAACGAGATTTTCAATCAAAATGCAAACATCGTTATAATGTCGAGAGCATTCAGGAATTGGATGAGTGATCTCAAGTGATAAAGATTTGTAAGCGCGTTTTCTTGTATGGGGAACGGTCAGCTAATAGACCTGGTTAATAACGGTTAATGGCAATCGTTCAACTTTAGCGGATGCTCCACGGGCGACTTAAATCCTAATAACGGGGTTGTAGACCATATCTCCGTGGCGTGGTAAGGTTGCCTGATCATTTACATATGGCATGACCATATCAATCCTCAGATACGTCCTCGGTACATTTTCGTGTGAGACAGGCATCAGCAACGCATCTGTGATGCGTTGATGATGACGTTAGGAGCGGATTCCGGTACTATTTATAGTTGCTTGCAGTTCTCTGTAAGTTGCAGCCATTAATTTATCATCTAGTGAAGTACCTACATTCTCGTTTACTACGCCTATATTATAAAAAAAATCCGTTGGATAATCTTAAGACTGTATATAACTAGGAAATAATTAGGTAATATAGTTGTACTGTTTTACTTTGTCGGTTTTTCTTTGCATTTAATACAAAAAACAATGTTAAAGTCTAACAATAAGCATTGTATGTATAAAGGGGTTATATATTGTTCATATTATAGTCAGCAGACATCTATCTCTTTAAGGGTATATTAACATTCCTAGATGCAAAACGGAACATTTGCACTTTATAAGACGGAAATCCAGGTTCCTTAATTTTTCCCAACATTTTGCTCAGTAATTAAATAATATTCACGTTAAAGTTTTTACTCCACTAGACACGCGGAATGAGACGCGGAACAAGATGCAAATGAACGGAATAGTCAAAATGCAAATCTTGCATTTGCATATACCTACTTGATTGTATTATTATTATTATTTTATTTTATGTGTGAAGAGTAGTAAACGACAATGTAAGCGAACTCATGCTAGGTAGTCGCATCCCATAGACATCCACGTACAAGCGAAAACACGACTGAATTCCTATCTGAGCTCGAACGTTTTTACGTTGCTACTCCTGAGGACTAAGATGGTTGCCTCGCTTCAAAGTGTAGCTGAAAAGTTAGCTGCAACCCTCTATTGTCCTGCTATTGGGCATCTTCCTAGCAACAGGGAAACCGTGAGACAAATGCCTCTATGTGGTTCCAATGTAAAACTGTTGAGGAAAATACGTATTAGTAGCTAATCTGATCGGATCAATCTCCAAAACGGTTTAATGCCTACTATCCAGTAATAATGATCTTAACTGAAAAAACTATAGTTCTACCGGGGCGGTACTACCGCCGCCCTCATAATCTGCCGTAAAGCATTACTTGTGTTTCGATTGGAGAGGTGCGGTTGCCGACTATACTTTGAACCGAGGCAACCGTCTCAGTCCTCAGGAGTAGCAACGCATCTACGTTCGAGCTCAGATGGGATTTCGGTCGTGTTTGTGGTTGTACGTGGATGTCTATGGGCTGCGACTGTTTAACATCAGGTGGTTTGCATCTCGTTTGCTGCTCTTCTCACATAAAAAATACACTTATTTTACTATTCTCCTATTCTACAAAAATATCGTACTATGAATCTCAACACAAAATTTCTCTTAGCGTTCAAATATTCCTGTAAAAAGCTCTATAATTAAAGCCCCAATCACACTGCAAACAATGAAAACAACGAATGTCTAGTTGAATATTCCAACTATTTTTAAACGAGAGATTATTTGAGCATCTGTAAAGTTTAGCAGTTTTAACTATTCTAAACATTTTTCTATTTACTTGGGAGAAATTATTAATGTATAAAATGTAGTCTTATTTAATAAAATTGTAAAGATAAAACTGAAAGAGAGTGATGGTTCTATTCTTGCCGTGGTTAGTATGGCCTCCGACAAGCGGCCGCGAGTCTCGAGGTATCCTTCTTAATCAGGCAAATTTTCACTGTTTCTACTTCCTTTCGTCCTTTGCGTTATTCGGAGGTCATACCTTGTAGTACTATTAATTCTTCTGGCTATATAGTCCTCATATCTGGCTATATATACCCCAATGTATATTAAAAAAAAAAAACCGAAAAATCTTAGACCTTAAATCTAAGTTGGAGTCTGCAATGACCACGAACCATCAGGCTAAATGTATGCTCATTTCTCATTTCCTGCGTTTATTGCTTGAGAGGTAATCCGCGACCAATATCGGAACAGTCATGAGTTGATGACCGCTATTATTATTGGGACAGTGCTGGGTTGACCATTTATCCAACTCTTGTATTTCAGTTGGTAAGTAAAGGAAAAGTTACCAACGATAATTAGAAGCGAGGCAACTATTTTAGTCTTTAAGAGCACCAATACTATCTACATACGACATCAAATAGAATTGAAGTCCTTTTTAAAGTTGTCTATGGATGTCAATGTCAAGGCGAACTGGCAACATCAACTACCTTGCATGCTTGCTTGGTATCCTGCATGCCCATTTCTTACTCTTTTACAATAAAAAAAAAAAAAATGTATAAAATTGAGAAATGATTATAATTTCACATCAAACTACATAATTAAAAATAAATGCATTAAAATATAACTTCAAATAAATTCAGAATCAAGTACATAAAACTCCAAATATAAACAGAAATAGGCAAACATTTTCATGATGTCAAAACAAGTCACAAACAGTACATAGAGGAGTCGATCAGACTATTCTCTATTTGAATTGTATACTAATGAATCCTAAAATTCCTGTCCGTTATTTCACTATACGTAAACACAATTTGAGCTTCAAATAACCAAATATGTTGCGCCAATATTCGTTGCTTTTGACACTGTTGTCTATTTCCTTTATTACCGGATTCTCAAATGCTGCCGACTCAATGCAGCGGAAATATTAATTTTCAATTCAACGGATGCTTTAACAATTACTAGTAACGGTAGTTAACTTTAACGGAGCGCTTATAGATTTAGGGAATGAAATGACCGTTTTATTTTGAACATAAATGTCAAGCTATATTAGTGTTTAACGAAAACGGGCTGTTACCATCGATTTTACGAACCTAACTTTTGCAATAGTAACGTATTTATTTTAAGATATGGCCAAAGTTTAAAGATGAGAGAACTATAGTTCAACCGAGGAGGTACCAGCGCAGCCCTCATAATCCGCTGTAATGTATTACTTGTCTTTCGGTTGGAGAGGTGTGGTTGACACTTTGAAGTGAGGCGACCATCTTAGTTCTGAGGAGTAGCAACGCATCTATGTTCGAGCTCAAATATAAATGCAGTCATGTTTGCGATTGTACATGATGAATGTCCATGGACTGCGACTACTTACCATTATGTGGCTTGCATGCTCGTTTGCCACTCTTCTCACATAAAAAGTATACACATTTTTGTAAATTCAATTGTTTCCTTGTCCAGTATCGAATTATTGACTGACATTGAACAGTATCGACTTTTCTACAACACTATTCTCTAATGGACATAATTTAAGTAATCTAGAACCAATTTAATTGAGGGATGACCTAAGTTCATAATTGATTTCTGTGTGTGATCAAATCTAGCAGTTGGTAAAGCTATAGCGGGGAGATACCAACACCGCTCTCATAATCCGACGATAGGCAATTCTTGGGTTACGGTCAGAAATTGGAGATACCGGTAATATTTACAGGCAAGGCGACCATCATTATACACAAGAGTAAAAATGCGTCTACGTACGAGCTCAGATATGACTTCAATAATATTTGAGATTAGAACTTGATGTATATAGGCTTAGGCAACCATTTCATATCAGGACGCTTGCAAGCTTCTTTGCCACTTTACAAATGTTATTCCATAATAGTATCACTAAAGAGTCCGTAGTCAAAAATCATGTTCCATACTAGAATACATTTCAAACTTCATGTTTTTGTTCTATAGAAGGTAGCGTGACTATAAAACCACCGCTAATTGTGCTGATAACGGTTAGCTTCAGAAATAGAACTGTATGCTTTTATAGACGCTGAATAAAAAACCTGAACTAGAACATTAATTTGTGCCCCGTAACAACGTCGTGATAAGCGAACATAAAGTAAACATTCAAGGCAGGACGTATGACTATTATTTAACTGGGTACAAACTCTGCTCTCATCACCCAAAGTAAAACTATGTTTTACCCCCTGTTTTACCCCCGCTCTCATAATCCGCCTTAAAGAAACTGCATCTTGGTTGGTGAGATGCCGTACATACAAGCGAGGCAATCATCTCAGTCCTCAGGAGTAGCAGCGCATCTACGCGCATTAAATAGGACTTCAACCCTATTTGTAGTTAGACAAACACCATTTAATATTAGATAACTTACTCGCTCGTTTGCTCTTCTTAAAAACAAAACATAAAAAAGGTTGAAGAAATGATTAATCAATCATGTCATTATTTTGCCTTTCTTCTTCATTATTAACTTACATTTTTAGATAAAGTTAAGCCCTTATTACTTATTACAAAAATCTTCTAAGTAGTACAATATTTGTCAATGAAAACTCTAGTAGGTGGCACTTTTCCTAACAATGTCGACGTAACAGTTTTCGTAGAACCGAGTAAAGTTCCGCAAACTCTTATTACATTTTAAAAACTGTTGAGCTGCAGTTACAGCGATACTGCATGCTTGTTGTGGTTTGAACTGCGAAAACTTTTATAAATGATTACTAGTGAATATAAGTGCACTAATACAATAAAATGTAGTGTATTTTTAGTTTTCTTGCAAAAATAACAAACGCAAATGCAGATCAATTAAATATTAAACATGAGGGTGTTTATCTGAAGTCGGACAAAGATGTGATGCCACTCATGAGGACGTTAGTCCTCTCATTAGACTCCCTCGTCTCGCCTATAAGATTAACGGTTACATTTGACGACATAACAACATAAAGGCGACATATTTATCCTACCTGACTATTGACTAACCTAAACGTTACTCTCGAGAAAATTACGACATAGAGGCGACATTTGAGATGATGGGAACATAAGCTGACCCACCCCTACAACCGATTTATCACTTAGCATAGGACTTCCCAGATTATTATAATATTTAAAATTAAATAACTGTTAGTTGATTTTTTTCTGGGATTACTGGAACAGTATAGTCATTATCTTCAAGAGTAGCAACGTAATCTAGGTGCGACCTATGAAAGTACTTCTGTTTGAGGCTTCAATGTCCTTGTGCTGCAGCGACCATTACCTGATGAGTGGTGGAATGGATAGCGACGTGCGACCTAAGACAGGATTCTATTCCTCTTCGACGTTGGATATGGATGTCCGTGGGCTTCGTCGACCACTTAACATCAGGTGTCCCGCACGCTCGTTTGATACTCTCAATATAGAAAACATTCCATTCTTATTGTACACACATATTAGTATTCTACACTACAACTGTCTGTAACAAAGGTATGTTCGTTTGTCCCAATAAATCAAAACTTTCATCCCTACCTGTCACAATATTGATTTAGGGAGTCGGTAATCAAGAGACAGAGGATCTACAGATATAGGTATTCGTAAGTATACGGGGTTCGGTTCATTCCTTTCTCCCTTGTTTAGGGTGAAATTTTAATCAGCCCCTTTTTTGTTTGGGATGACTTTGTTCCTGACAAAGATTAATATCCCAAACAGAAAAGTATAAAATATTTATGTTAAGTCGACATTTATTTTTGATAGCATCTACTTTTTAATATTGTTGTGGACCGGAATTTAAATTTAAAAGTTTTTGTATTAATAATTTTGTTTGCTAAAGTGATTTTAGATTTCGAAAAACTTGAGATTTTCATGTTTTAAAAACAAATTCTTCAGAGCGAAAATTTGAACCAACTGTTGATACATTAATAAATGTTCTATTGAATTATTATATTCTACATTTGTTTGATTTAACGGACTTATTTTATCCATTGTATTATTCATGCTTTAAATGACCATAGAATACACCGAAAACCATTAATGTTTAATTTCCTAGAACAGTTACAAACTAATGGATTGTTCAACAGTTTTTAGACAAATTGGAATTTTACATCCAGCTACTAAGCGACTCAGCAGAATGGACGAATTAGAGCATAGTTTTCCATTTTTATGATTTTAGGTATTATTAAAGTTATACTTTTCTTATACCATTATAATATTGTAGTTTTTATAATATGCTCAGTGCCCTCGTGAATGTGAAGGATTCACATCTAAGGTAGATCGCAAATGTGTGACTCTTGAAGAATGTTGGAATGCTTTAAAACTCTTTTTCTGTTAAAAATCTGGAAAATGTCTAATGATATCAGGGCCTTTATGAAGGAGTATGTCAGACTTATACTAACTCAACCACAATCTATGCTTTTAAATTCCAAAAGCCGTCGAACCGAAGCTACCACAATACCCGCAAATTGACAAAAGGTCTTGAAAAAGAATATTTATCTTACTATCTCCAAACCGATGATATACCAACACCAGTGTGTTAGTACAGTCACAAATAAATGTGGCGGTGGCATTGGCGTCAATGAGTTCCACCTTCGTTAAACAGACAGAACAAAGCGTTTTGTCACGCGTAAATTATGTTAAATTGTAATCCAGAATCACACCATATATCCAATATATCTAACTTGAGCGGGGTGGAATTTTAATCAACGTCTTTGGTGAAATGACTTCTCATTATAACAGATTGATAGCTTTTTCTGTCACAGTCATAAATCAAGTGAGTGTATTTAAAAGTGAGTGTTTTTAAGGTGGAAGAACTATAGTTTGATCGAGGAGGTACCACCGGCGCCCTCATAATCTGCCGTAAAACATTTCTTGTGTTTCGTTTGGAGAGGTGCGGATGCCAGCTACACTTTGAAGCGAGGCGATTATCTTAGTCCTCAATAGTGGCAACATATCTACGTTCGAGCTCAGATAAGATTTCGGCCGTGTTTGTGATTGTACGTGGATATCTATGGGCTGTGACTACATAACAGCAGGTGGTTTGCATGCTCGTTTGCTACTCTAATCACATAAAAAGAAAATACGTGATGCGATTTTAGTCATGTTACGAATAATTATCAATATGTATTACAGAAGCCAAATGGAGTATGCTCCAGGTTTTCCCTAGTTATAGAAAAGCCATGTAAACGACGGGAAAAAGGCTGCAGCATCATGCAGCGCTTTAAAAAGCGCAAAGCGCGGCTTAATTCTACTAAATCGCAGTCACAAGGATGAACGCTGGTTGCAAAATTTCTAGTGTTATTTTCATGCTTCAAAAAAATACTGTCTGAAAATGTAGAGCAATTTAAATGTACCGACAAGTGACATAACTTCGAAAAATCAGTAGACGCTAGGATTCGAACCCCAAACTCACTGTTTGCGAAAGTAAAATCTTATTAATGAGTAATTATAGGTACGAGCAAAATGAAACAAACATTTCCTTTTTTCCCGTACAAAGTTGTCAACAAGTATAATACAAATTTATTTCAATTATAGTCGGATACAATTAAAATAAAATCAGATTTCATCTACATATGGGGTACTCAAAATCGTTTTACGAGTTATGTACTTACGTAATCATTTGGTCAAAAGGCTTGATTTATGCGATCGACCTACGCCCACAGAACCGACATCAAGGGTCATTAGTGGAATATTTTAGGAAATCTAGAATACGTATGAACAGGTATATGGGCAGCTGTACTCATTGGATCCTGACCCCTCCTTAGCTTTATATTAAAATGAATTAAAATAAAACTATGAATTATTTATTAATAAGGATAGTATGGCATAACGCGGGCTATTTTCCTGCGCTCAACAGCGATCGACATGCTTGAGTGAGATAGATCTCATCTCTCTTGTCACCATCACCGTCAATCAAACGCTGAGACTAATTGTTTGAAATGAATCATAAATCCATTGTAGTCTTTAAAATTAAGTGACATTACAAGGAAATGGCAACATTATAACTTGTAATTTACACAGGATTTTATTGACATTGAATTACTTATAAAACAAAACTTTTGTAAAATGTACTCCGGATGTTTTATAGTAAAAGGCTAAAAGCTAATAAAATGAATACAAAGCAAGTCATTATTATGATTGGCGTGAGGAAAATCTGGGTAACTCGTCATTTCCGTCGGTTTTTCGGTAAATGGGTAAAAGTTTTCCGCTTAACTTTTTTATTTACACGAAAACTGCCCTTTTATAAGTAATTTAATATCTACGTTATCATTAACTTGAGATTATTTTCGTGGTTAATATATTGTGACAACCGACAACAAGCTTAGAACCGACTTCATAATCGTTACAAAGTAAGAATAAGTTATAAGGAAACTTGGTTAAATAGATCATTTTGAAGTCGGCGGTCACATCTGAGTTGTAAATCAACTTACACATTCATTTTTTGAAGTCGGTTAAAAATATTTCTAAGTCACACAAACATACACATGGGATATTTAAAAAATATTATTGATGTTGTGTATATTAAGTATGTTTAAGATTAAATCATGTATAATTTTAACTTAAATAAAGTTTTCAAAGAATTTACTTATTTCACTTGTTTTAATTCCTTAGGGTTACCCATTTTTTCTAATGTGTTCTTTACATCTACATGTTTATAAATATATTCAATTCCAATTAAAACTTTACTTTGAAACAATACTTTATCCCCTATTTTTTCACCCTTGTGGGTGGTATTATCTCTTCAACTTTAAATAGGACAAAATGGGAAGTAAACACAGTCAGACAGCGTATAGGATTATGGCATTCTCAAGAAAGAGAAGATTTGTCTGTTCGTTCTGGAGAAGACTTCAAACCAGCAGTGGGACAGTAACAAATTAATGACGAAGATGATTTATTTAAAGGTGGGAGAATTACAGTTCGACCGGGGAGGTACCACCGTCGACCTCATGATACGCCGTAAAGCACTATTTGTGTTGGTTGGAGAGGTCCGGTTGCCGGCTACACTGAAGCGAGGCGACCATAGTAGTCCTCAGGAGTAGCGAGGCGACCATAGTAGTCCTCAGGAGTAGCAACGCATCTACGTTTTAGCTCAGATAGGATTTCGGTTGTGTTTGTGGTTGTATGTGGATGTCTATGGGCTGCGACTTCTTAACATCACGTCGCTTGCATGTTCGTTTGCTACTCTTTTCACATAATAAAATAAAAACTTTATCTAATTGTTTTTGTACGATAATGTCACCTTTACGTAACCAATCTTAAGATTTGTATTCTATTGATGTTGCTCATTTCTGAACTACAAATTGTTTGAAGTTTCTTAAAGTTTGCAAACTTCTACTTATATTTAAGGGATATTGCCGTGTTTCTCTACAGCTACGGAGGAAGTTTTGTTCGCGCACATAAATAATGTTTTAGTCTCATTTAATGAAATTTATATTGCGCGAAATTTTAACCGCGCTGTATTCGAAATTTCGCGGAGCATCTCCTAAAGTGCTTAGTGACATGTAATGCAAAATATTATTTATGTTAATGTTTACTTTTATTCAACCCATTAGAGGTTGAGTAACATTTAATTGGAGCAGCAAATATGTTGCCTATTATACGTGTGTTTGAGATTTTTAACCCCCGACGCAGAAGTGTTATAAGTTTGTCGGGTCTGTGTATTTCTGTGTGTTTGTGTATCTGTGGCATCGTATTTTTATTTAATTTTTTTATTTTTATTAAAGGAAATCCGTATATATATCCCTACATAATCCGTATATCTATTTGCAGATTATCAGCTCTTTTCTAATTTATAAGGTATATATGTTAAATTTTTTGTTAAGTATTTTAAACAACCGCTCTCACGTGGATTGACGCCGTCGATGACAAGAGGGCTGGTTCACATCTTGCGCAGGAAATTGCGACCGCTATACGACGCAAGAATGCGACTAACGCTCTTGGCACTATGCCGCATGGGCATAAAATTAACTTAGATTGTTTAGGTTTGGCTTTTATTACAATTCTTTTATAGGTTTTTATTATTACAATTAAAATGTAAATTAATACTGTGTTTTGAGTTTAAAATTAATCCTTCTGTTCTTAGATATTAAATGATTAAAATTTAGTAACTTAAAAGCGAATTATAGCGGGACCAAAACAAAGCCAGAACCAAGTATTTTACTACTATTAAAACTCATTTTAAATCTTTAGAATACACTACAAATCTTCAAAGGACTTGCCAATAAAAGAAGATCATTCCGAATGTCCTTTTCAAAGAACACAAATGTTCAAAAGAAGACACTTGTAATGCGGTTGCGGACGTTCTGTGGACCGGACATTTGTTAGAGGCAACGATAGCCTGCGGCCAGTTTAGAGCCTTCTCGTTAGTTCCAATGTTTATCTGTTTAATGGCATAAAGACATTGTTAATTCTACTACATTTTAACCAATTTCGAAAAAGGTTTTCAATTTGATTCTATTTATTATATTTATATATACGATATTTTTTGTTTGTTACCGCATAACATAGATACTTCAATACGGTACTCGATTTTGAAAATCCTTTTTATCCAAAAATATAGTACTTTTTCTTTGGTTTCATTTAAATTTGAAGAGAAAAAATATTATGTACCGGGTACTCACGACTCACGGTTAATCGCGTACAAACTAAAATTTATAAATTTCGCGATAATATTAGTTTAAAATGAGCAGCGGAGGTACCTCTCAAGTCGAATTATATTTCTCCCACCTTATTATAGTCAAATGCTAGTAAAGTATATATTTTATTTATTATAAACACTTCATTAAAATATGAGTTTATATTTACTCTCAACTCATTCTAATAAATGCTACAAACCAATAATTATCCGTAGCGTTGCTAGATGCTGTCATCTCCTCGTATGGCACACGTGTCCGGTTGTTTTGCTGTCCATCCGAGCACTATGATGTTAATGGCGTTCTTGTTAATTTGATGATATGCTGCGAGCACATTGTAATGTATTATCAAGCTATTTCTAATTTTGTTTTCTACAGAATGATCAGCTCAATTTAGTCCTGACCACGATGCATGGTCACAATGACTCGATATACATCCACGATCGACTCAGTTAATATCAATCATGATTATGTTTTTTTAAATATATGTATAACGGAATATACAGTCCACAGTAGAACAAACGAACATGCAATCCACATAGTAAGTTGTCACTGCCGCCCATGGACAGCTATGACCAACTCCATTAAAGACAAGACAAGACCCACTTGAAAGTGGGACTTCAGTCAACCTCAGGTGCGTTGCTCCTCGTCAAGGTCGCCTTAATTTTAGGTGAATCGGCAACCATAACTTCCTATGGAATGGTAAGTAGGCTTCATGCTAGGAATGAATGTGGTGGTGATATGTCCTCGGTCGATCTGTGTAAGTTGTACCATCTTTACATTAGATCACATGAAATCGGTTTTAATTGTTCGTAGTTGATAGGAATTACTACAACAAGCGCCAAAATGAAGTGAACTGCATATCCGTTCGCTACTTTAAGTTATATAATAAAGTAAAAAATCTAAAGAAATGGAAATTCTTAAATTCCAGACACAAATCCGAAAACGACGCCAAAAGAAACCGCAAAGTAGACATTCTGCAAAACGTTAGCTTGTTTTCGTAGCGGAAGTAATTCTAGTCTTTTCACAAACAGTCAGACGTAGTCAGAGCGAGCTGGCAAACCTCCAACGCAGTGGTTACCGGATTTTATTCTAACGACGCGTCGGAAATCGAAGCACCAAGCGATCTGCTGCGGACGTACCATTGCCACTCATAATCCGCCATGAAGCAATTTTTGTGTTTCGGGTCTCTACATGAAACACAAGAAATCTACAAATGTAACAACCGCTATACTTGTAGACGAAGCGATCATCTTGACCCTCAGGAAGAGTAATGAATATAAACGCACCCTCAATTAGGACTTCAGTTTTGTTTGAAGTTTGATAAAGAAATACTTGAAACTATTAGTAATAAAATTTGATAATGGTGTTCATGGTATGCAGATAACATAAGATGTCTTGCATGTCACATTTTATTAAATGTTATTTTTAATAAAATTAAGCGAATCTCATATCAAATATGTTACACTGACATATGACAAACGAACTAACGGTTAACATCTCTTCAATCTGGATTAAAATATCAGGCTGTCTTATGCATACAGCTCAGTTTTCATTTTAAAGTTGTTTAAGTTAAATCCAAATAAAATCTCGTATTTACAAGTTGTTAAATCTCACAGTTATATCTAAATTAATCGTACAAAGTTGAAAAAAAGTCTGTTTTAAAAGATTAATCTCTTGAACTACGTACTGTACTTGAAACATTTAGTTTGATAAGCCAATCATTGAGAAAAGTTCTAGGCTACATAATCACGCTTCTTCCTATTAAACGCGACTAAAATCTTGGGGCACAGCCAATTATTAACAAACGAAATTATAGACTTTTATTTCTTCTTAATAAAAACGCTTTCTACACACTTACCAGATTTTTGTATTGTAATTGTCATAGACACACATACACGAATACACAAACACTAAACAGAACGCAAACACAAACACACACATTTACCATTTAAATGCCTGTTTCTCCAGGACTAGAACCAGATTTTTTTATGTGGAAAGAGTAACAAACGAGCATGCAAACCTGATGTTAAGTTGTCGCAACCCATGGACATCCACGTATAACCACAAACACCCCCGAAATCCTATCTGAGCTCGAACGTAGATACGTTGCTACTCCTGAGATCTAAAGTCGCCTCACTTCAAAGTCTAGCCGTCAACCGTACCTCTCCAACCGAAGCACAAGTGATGCTTTACGGATTATGAGGGCGGCGGTGGTACCTTCCCTGTCGAACTGTAGTTCCACCTGAACTGAATGAACTGAACTGTTCTTCCACTTCTAGATACAGTCAGATCATACGGATCTCGTTTACAGCGGTGTCACTTGAGTCGTCAGAAATAAAACGAAGTACTCGTAGCTAAATCCTCTGCAAATTATTAGCTTGTTATCGTTTCAGCAAAGCAGTCGGAACATCAGTTGGCAAGACTCCAACACTCAGTGTGTGATTACTGGACATCTTAATAGCAAGAAATGGCGTGATTTGTTTGTGACTAATCTTGACTTAAGTCCTCTGAAGTTTTAATACTCTGTAAAAATATAGTTTTTGAAGCGTAACTTATTTGTATTAAGAGTATAAGTTCTTAGTATAATGTATAATAATTATTAGATGCCTTTGTTGACTCATAATCCGCCGCAAAGCATTACTTGTGTTTCGTTTGGAGAAGTGCGGTTGCCGGCTATACTTTGAAGCGAGGTAACCGTCTTAGTCCTCAGGAGGAGGAACGTATCTACGTTCGAGCTCAGATAGGATTTCGGTGGTGTTTGTAGTAGTACGTGACTATCTATGGGCTACGACTACTTATAATCAGGTACTTTTCTCGCATAAAAATCTCACTACAACCCAAACCAAAGGTGCAAGTAATATTCACCTGTTACAGAGTGGTAACAGAGATAAAGGTAACTGGCAACGATCCAAAACGGGCGTGAGATTACGAGACGCTAACGCTAACGGTTTTCAACAAAGTGTTAGTCGGTTATTAATCTTGGAAGCGCTGGTATAAATCTAATGAACATGCAGACATATTGTTACAAACGAGAGCTTTAATTTGTTTCTACCTCGCTGGCCGTTCGCTTAAATACAGTAAAATTGTGCCTTTCTAGATTAATGATATGTGAAGTTTAGTATATTTTGTTGGATAAAAAGAATAGCAAATGAACGTACAGGGCATGTCAATAAAAGGCATTAAATATCTGTAGTCCATGAATATTCGCATCAAAACTCAAACTATAAGGAGAGTAGTAAATGAACGTGCAGGCAATTCATAAATAAATGGCAATAAATATCTGTAGTCCATGAATATTCGGATCAAAAATCAATCTGGGTTGAAGTCAGACACGATGAGAGACATACATATGTTTTTGTAATGTTAGTAGAGAAGCAAAAGGAAAAGGTTGTCTGTTGGTAAACGGTTTCTGCATTCCATGGACTTATTGATTAATAAAAGTAATAAATGAAATTATTAATAAAATCAATACATCGATAACAACCGCCACCGAAAACGTAATTCTCTAAAGCGTGCATGAAATTTAACGCCTTGCGGTTACCAATCTCTATCTCGAGTGAAATATGTAAACTTTCTATATAATTTACGGTCAACACCAGGCTCGACACTACATGCTAATAAACATGCCTAAATATTATGGTTCAATGAGCGATATACTACTACTACTATACTTTCATTTTCGTTCCAATTAGTGAAATATAATCCGTAAAAACACTTATTTGTATTTATTTAACGTAAACTACCGATTTATTCTACCTCAATTTTTTTACACAGAGTTTTGTACTCATATCCTTATAGGTTATGTATTATTATGTAATATACTGAAATTAAACTATACGCAAAAAATATTTAATTATGATAAACGCCCAATGAAACAATCAGCAGGGACTAAGCTTGTTTTCGGAACTGCGAAAGGATACTACAGGAACATCATGGGGTCTCAGCCAGTAGGAGTGCGGTATAGCAACTTACAAGCCCTCGCGATTGAGTGGCAGATTATTCTACGTATAAAAAGAGCATTGAAGCTCATTTCGAACGAAGCCGCAGTTCAACGTAAGTCTCGCATAAATTTATGATAAGGCAAATAATGTAAATTCTTCAACGACAGAAAATAAACTGCAATTTTCCAGACGTCGCGTTGTTCAGATAGATAAGAGGGTCATTATAGAGGAATGGAGGGTTCCGGAGATTGAGACGGAAATACAGCCTCACTCGAAGGCTGCATTGGAGTTGAATAAAAGTTTAACAGAGAATATTGAAAAGTCTTTTATTATAAACCTTGTACTTTGCTTGCAATTTTGTCGACATAAGGTTTAATATTCGAACGTTTTCATATAAATGATTTTTTATAGTTACCTCGCAGTCTAGCTAAGAATATATCGTCACCGTTAGACATACCCACTGGTAACAATTGTATATAGATTAAAACCCAACCGTAACCATAACTGATAAACTAGTTACGGAAGATTATGGTTGTAAACAACTCCGTAAAGCAACATGTTCTTCATGGATTGTGTTTCGGTAGGGGAGGTATGGTTGCCGGATACAAATTATTGGAGGCGACCATCTTAGTCCTCAAGAGTAGGAACGCGTTCGCGTCCATCCTCAAAAAAAACTTCTGTTCTATTTGAGATTGGACGTGGTTGTCCATGGGCTGCGGTGACCACTTAAAATCAGGTGGCCTGTATGCCCGTTTCTTATTCTTTCGCAATAAAAAAAAAACTCTATAAAGAGTATAACACAACGGTAACCAATCATAGATGTGTCTTACTTCTGAGGACCAAAACGGTGAGGACAAACTGGTAACCATACTTTATCACCGATACGTAAGAATTGATTTACAGTTAAAATATGTGCCGCATTGGTATCTCCCTGATAAAACTGTACATTTATTTCTCTTGAAACTGAATAAAGAGGGAATATTTACTCTTAACAGTCCGAAGCATGATTTGCAACGGCAGATTTGAATAAAGGCTTTGTCTACCGAAAACACTTACCCTGTCTACATAGATATCGTGGGAACGTGGAGAAACCTACAATCTGGAATAATTAATAACACATCCGAAGAGAAATTTTAGCACGAAACTGTTTTTAGAATAGTCAGTAACGAGCTCAATGTAGAATAATATTGTTACTTATTTTCAGAGAATTATTACTAAAAGTTAGTCATTCATCATCAAATCTTTACTGCTCTAATATTGGGAATGGATTTTTCTTCATCAACAACTCATAACTTTCCTAATATTGGGCACAAATCTTCTTACAAAAAGGGAAGGGATAGGTCATAGTCTACCACGACGCCCACGTGCTTATTGATAGACTACCATTTTCACTTTCCACGTTAAGTTATTTAAAGAGTTAGGGCAAATGACATATTTTATTTGTCAATGCCTAACCAAAGGCTATGCGGTACAAAGGCAACTTCTCTTAAGTTGCCTTTGTACCGCATTTAACGATGGTTATGTATAAATAGATGAAAGAAACAGACATTGAAAATAATGAAATTAACATACATACAAATACATACATAAATAATTCAATAACTTCTGATACACATAAAACTTCTAAGTCTTAGAAGCGACAACCGGGAATTGAAACCTCAGACTTCGCATCGAATAATCTTACCACTACTGTAAATTTCGGTGATTTTCTAAACCATGTAACACGTAAATTAATTTAAACGTTGCTATAATAACGACATTAGCTCGGCTTATCGCCTCCCGTCGTTAAATTGACCTCCAATACGGCCTATAATGTTGTTATCTATTCCAATTACAGGTTGATAGTAGAATCAATGTATTTCAATATTGTATGGCGAATTAAACTGTCTACGTGACGGACTCGATCATTCATACGTATTAAATAAAATTATTAAACAGGAATAGTAAGTAAGTATGCAATCTAGACAGATATCATAAAAGTGGTCTCCACTCAACTCCATACAGTACAGGAATCCGTTAGGATAACTCAACTCTTTGACGCTACGCTCATATGTTCCATCGAGTCAGCGTTGCGGGAGGCGGATTAAACTGGAGCTGTATCCTCCAGACTGGAGATGCGCTGACAATTCCCTGAAATATTGCATTTTTAGCATCCGCGTAGCATCTACGATTCACGGACGTAATGTCCGTCGTCAGTCTTGTAGCGCCGACGTAAACACAGGACTTATGTTTTCCCATAATCTATACAGATTTGTACGTACAACACAGGTGTGTACAAGCCGTAAGCCATTGTGTATGCCGCAAGGGAAGTATTAAGTCGATTTCTATGTTGGAGTTTCTTTCGCCGCCTCTTCTCCAAAACGAAATACCTTACGACTTATTGGTAGTTTATTGACGCTCAAAAACAGTTCTGTAAAGTATCTACTTTGAATAAAAATATTTTGATGTTGATTTGATTTGGTTTCTATTACTTAATATTTATTAGGATGTCGTTGAACAGTTCAACTTAATCATTTAACTTTGCGTACAAATATATTACGCACACCAATCTATGCTTGGGAGTAAGTCTGGCGTTACCTATAAAAATATAAATACAGTACATATATCTCGTTTAAATGATAAAATGAATACTTAGCATTTTTTATGTGAGAAAAATACTAAACGAGCATGCAGATGGATAACATTAAGTAGTCGCTGCAAGCTATGGACATCTACTAGTAACTTCAAACAAGACTAAAGTCTCAATTGAAGTTTATGGATCCTAATCAGTATTCATCCTTAGAAGTAGCGTAACTACGTTGCTATTTCTAAGAATAACAAAGGTCGACTCGCTTTTAATAGTTGTCAGCTATCGCAATCCTCCATTCAAAACACATGAGTCGCTTCACTGTGGATTGTAAGGGCAACGGTGATACCTTGTATATCGAACTACAACTCTACCACCTCTCAAAGTATACTTTGAATATCTTCGTTCGTCCGTCGTCTGTGAGGCCCGAGTGGCAATTTTTTTTAAACAATATGTCCCATTTTCAGTCAACGCTACTGTTAACAAGAAGGCTGGTCCATTTCTCGCTTAGATAATTGCAATTGCTATTAAGGGGAGAATGCGGCTAGCGTTTTTGGTACCATGCTGCATTGGCACGGACTCTTTAAATAGTTCAAGCTTTTTATAATGCGTTTTAAGGTTTTTTTTTATTGTGAAAGAGTAAGAAACGGGCATATAAGCCACCTGATATTAACTGGTCACTGCAGCCAATGGACAACCACGTCCAATCTCAAATAGAACAGAAGTTCTATTTAAGGATGGACTGGGATGCATTCCCTTGAGGACTAAGATGGTCGTCTCCAATAATGTGTATCCGGCAACCACATCTCCCCAACCGAAACACAATACACGAAGAACATGTTGCTTTACGGCGGGTTATGAGGGTGGTGGTGGTGCCACCCCGGCTCTAGGCTCTACCACCTTTAGAAAGGTGGTCAATATTGTCACAATTAAACTAGACTGACATTAAAATGGTTTTATTATACATATTGCGTAAGGTTTCTCTACATCTCTGTGTGAAAACTCATAACGGCAGGCGTCTTTCACTTCCGTCAAACAATGAACGTTGAATTTACCGGATGAGCTCAAGAATTAAATAGTTGTTATTCTAAATAGTTGGTTCATGTTCCACTAAACAGTGACTACGTTTGTTCCGCTTGGATTAGAAATCTTTGGTCCGTGAGGTTATAGTACCTACAAAAAATTGAAACAATTAAGCCTAAGTTTGATCGAGGACGCACACGGGGGTTGGTTCATATCTCGGTCAGATAATTGCAATCGCTTTTCAGCGCGGGAATGTGGCTAGCGTTCTTGGTATGTGCCGCATGGGTACGTACTCTGTAAATTGTTTTCTATAGGCTTTCTATTATAATTAGTTTAAGTTGATCAATATTATCAATATATAAAAATAAAGTTATGCTTACATCTTTATATTATACAATGAATTGTACAAGGTTTCTCTACATTTCTGTGTGAAAACTCATATCCTTATCTAATGGTAGGCGTCTCTCACTTCCGTCAAACAATGAACGGTGAATCTACCGGATGAGTTCAGTAATTAAATAGTTGTTGTTGTTATAAATAGTTGGTTTATTACTCAACGATATCTGTAGAAACTATGTTGTTATAAGAGAGTATTATGTAACTAATAATTATGTAACCTAGAAGCACATTCTTGACAAGCTATGTGCATGTGGTATAAGATTATAATTCAAGAGTTGAATTCTTACGCAACTACAAGAAATTCTACTAATATTATAAACGCGAAAGTGTAGCTTAGTAGTATGTTCTATTTCACATCAAAACTGCTGAACCGATTTTGATGATTTTTAACATTTCTATGTAGTAGATTATACCATATATCGGGTATGTTTTGAAAATTGCACCCTTAAAAAATAAAATTTCATCCCGACTTTTGAACTGGAAAGCTGCAGGTAAAAGCTAGTTATATATAACTTACTAGACGTAAAACATTTGACACTAATTCGATTTCCGATAAGACAAACATCATAGTTGTAAATTCAGTTTTTCTTTAAGATGTTATAGTTATGTACATATATGTATATTTACAATGATAAAAATCTTAAAACTAATTAAAATAAAAGGCTAACCTAAACAATCTAAAGGGAGTCCGAGCCCATGCGCCATGGTTCCAGGAACGCTAGCTGCATTCTCGCGTTGAATGGCAATCACAATTCTCTGCGCGAGATATGAACCAGCTCTCTTCTCACCGGCGTTGTCGATCAAATGTGGCACTTATCATTTTATGTTTGTCAAAAATTTTCTCTACATGATTAAACAACTTCTCACTTCAAAAAGACTAAAGTCATTCTTCTTACTACAGGTCACACACAAGCCACGGACGTGGACGTAAGGCTTACTGCTCCGAGCTGGGTCGCCCGTGGAGGCTCTGCTACCCTTCGCTGCCTTCACCAAGTGCCACCTCAGCTCTTGTACAAGGTGGAGTTCCTCAGGACCGGGGCGAAGCTCCTCCAATACGTCCGGGAAAGGGTGCCACCGTACACCAACTATACGTTTCATGGTGGAAAGCTTAATGTGGGTTTCATTTAATTCGTATGTATCTAAAATAGATGTATATTAATATAAACAGTTTAGATAACAGTGAGAAAGATTGCTTTTTTAACTAAAAGATGTGAAATATTAGATTTAAAAATCAAAACTCGTAATCATAAAACTTAAAAAAGAAAAATGTGCAGGTGTACGTAAAAATCTGGAAGAAAATAAAACCAAGAATACGTAATAAGTATTGACTTCAGGTAGGTATGTAGGTAGTCTTAATGTATATGAAGTTAATTTCTTTGATTTATTTTTTATATAAAGTATTGCCCGCGACTTTATTCGCCTGTTCTAAAATAAAGTAGCGAAAAAGGAATGATCAAAATTTGTTCATGGAGTAAAGAGTAATCTATTAATAACAGTAAAAACATGGCGACTAATTGATCACTTAACTCCGACTAAAGTCCGTTAAAAACCATAACTACATGCTCAATTCTTGTCATTATAATAAAAAATAGACACAACAAAGTAAATCGACTAAAATTCAGTTACCTATATATTACATGTACTAATTCGTACCTTGTTGCAGATGTCCCAGGTGACAGAGAACTCCATTACGATAGATAATCTAGACCCGACCGCGTCCGGATTATACTGGTGCGAGGTGTCTCTAGAGACGCCAATCTTTACTGCAGCGTCGCCGCCGCATCAGTTGACTGTTGTTTGTAAGTTTACCTTTTCTATGCATCAACGACACCCAATAGCACAAATACTAGAACTTAAATCTAGTTTGATATATTTTTTTCTAAAATTTAATATAAATCAT
>DWON01002046.1:0-21962 GCA_018251015.1 Phocides pigmalion okeechobee
AGAAGTTCTATTTAAGGATGGACGCGGATGCGTACCTACTCTTGAGGACTAAGATGGTCGCCTCCAATAACGTGTATTCGGCAACCACATCTCCCCAATCGAAACACAATCCATGAAGGACATGTTGCTTTACGGTGGGTTATGAGGGTGGCAGTAGTGCCGCCCCGGGCGAGTTCTAACAGCTCTACCACCTTTTAACCTATCTACAAATGTGTCAGTGTTCCATTAAGCATAAATATGTATAATACATCCGTATTCTAGAAAAGATACATTATTAAAAAATCCCGCTAATCATAGTTGTAGATTCAATAAAAGTACTTCGCTAGCGATGTCAAGTTCCTGTTTCCGTAAAGCAAATGCTTTTTTTATTGGCATTTATTTCCCGGAAACTGTTCCGTGTGTGACATGTGCAATATAAAATGTTAGAGCGAACGTCGAAATAAATTTTTGATTTTTGTGCAGACTCATATTTTTGAATGTAAAACTATTTTGTATGATTTATTTTTAATAAATTCAAATAGAATCGTATAACCAAGAATAATTGCTTAAATGGTAGTAGGAAACGTATCTACAGCTCACTGCTCTCCATAGACATCTGCAACTAATGCTTTGTATAAAAGGACTCTCACGTGATGTCGTTCATAGATGCATTGCTAATTATAAAGACTAAGATGGTCGACTCATTTATGCAAGCAAATAGACAACGACACTTTTCCAGCGAAACACAAGAAATGCTTCACACTACAAATAGATTTGTATAAAATATTTTTAACGGCATAATTATGTTTAGATTTACACAATACAAAATATATAATTGTATATCATACAGTAACTAAAACTGATTTCGAGTTATTATAAAACATAGTCTCCGCCGCGTCCGTCTGTTTGTTCGTGATAAACTCAAAAAATACTGGACGGATTTTCTCATAGTTTTCAACAACAGACAGAGTAATTTCTGAGGAAGGTTGTTTGTAAAATAAGTGGGGTTTTTTTTTGTAAGTTGGGTGAAAAATTAAATAGTTAAATCTGATATAGTAATTCAGTCGTCGTTCGATAGATGTTTCTAATTGTTAGTTGTTGCAACTAGGTAATCACTGGAGCATGTAGGAATGAAAATTAATGTTAGTAAATATAAACTCTATTACCCGAGAAAAGCTGGATCGGGTCTGTAATATTAAATAAAATTGATTATTATTATAATAAATTAACAAAAATAACGTAAGCTCCATTAAAACAAATGTACGAGTAGGTTTTTAAAATTCAAAACTGTAATAAAACAAAGTAATTATATGCATATTTTGCGAAAAACTGTAATAAAACGTATACAAAAGCAAGGTAAAATCTTTATGGTTAGTGGCTCACGTTCCCCGCGGTACATTTAGACGTTTAATAAAAAGAAACTTCGCACAGCGCACATCCGCACGTGACTTGGCACTTGTATGTACTTCAACAGACAATAACCGATATATTTTGCTATAATTTTCAAAATATAACAAATCATATAACATGAAACGGATTGACCTAAATATAATAATTAATATCTTACAGTAATTATACTAAACAATTTACAACCCTTTAGATCAGTGTTTCCCAAACTTTTTTAGGCAATGCCCCACATAAACATTTCTAAAAATTTTATGCCCCCCTACATAATTTTTAACCTTAAATTTTTTTGTTCCCTTAAGAAATATAAATTATAAGTTTTAGGAAGAAATTACTGTTTTATTGAAATATAGCGGAAAAGCACGTGTTTATTCCTATTCATTTATTTTATCTAGAAATAAGTGTAATAGGTTTCATAAAAAGTATAGTAGCAAAATATGTCTTCTCCGACACATTGAGCGGACGTGTTAAAAAAAGTTGTTTTTTTTTAATTTGTCACCGATACTTACCATTGCCTTTAAACAACCCACAGCCGAAGGATCAAAATCGTGTCAAGTACATTTTTGAATGCCCCCTTTAACTATCAAATTGCCCCCCTGTGGGGCGTGGGCCCCACATTGAGAAACACTGCTTTAGATTGTTTAATATAACACCCGTTCGAGCCCATACAGCAGTTCCAAGAAAGGTTCCATTCCCACGCTAAATGGTAGATGAGTGTTAGCTTTGTACGCGTGACATCAACCAGTACCGTCAGTCAAATGTAGGACTAATTATTTATAAAAAATATTTGTTACGTGGACCCTGTGAACCAAAGATTTCGAAGTCAAACGGTACTAGCACATTGTGATTTCGAAGTGAAAGATATTTGTGCCACTTTAATGTAACTTTTTAAGGTATTTTTTACATTTAAACAACAAAACAAACATATAATAATGATAACAGATAAATAATAATAGGTTTATCTGAATATTATGTGATTATTTACAAGAATAAAAAAATAATGGTAGATAATTTCATCATACAATAATTAGCCAATACAACTTTTGTAATATAGTAATAAAAGCGGATACATATTAGATTCGTACATTTATTCTTAAGTTATACACAATCGTGAAAGCTTTCTTGTTTATATATAAAAATGCATGTTTTTCTGTATGTCCTTTATAGAATTGTAAACTATGCATTTGATCATGCGATGATCTTTAGAAGTTGTTGTGCATGAGCCCACTGAGCTGGTACGACCAATTTTCGACAGATGGCGTCACTGTCAATTTCATATATTGTTCTGACAGTTCATGCTGATAAGTGTCTTTCCTTCAAATTTATTTTAGTTGGTGGCGCAGCGACACGCGCAGGGTAATTTGTGTAATGAAGGAGCATATTGTATTCCATACCTTTTATTCGCAAAAATATGTAAAATAACAAAAACGAATTACATGTAATTTAAGTTGTCAAAAAATAGAAGCTAGAACCGGGAACCAACTTTTCAACTGAATTTTAAGTTTATTAAAAAAGAAAGTTAAGATTAAATTAATATACAACTGCCCATCCATTGAAATATATTTAATTTAAATGTACATGTAATGTATATCCGCATAATCGTACCATTCTGTATTTTAGTCACAAACTACCCCTTAATATAATGCAGTTGTTTGTCTGTTCGTGTTAACTACATGCCCTTTGTTTTAGATGAGCTCATGGAATATGCATGCCGCTAATGGTGTCAGGCGGCTGGCATAGATACATCTTTCCAGCAACATTAAACGAATTTCAAAATTTACATTAACCATTTTTATTTTAGAAAAACAATAAAAGAGTATGAAAATCTCGTGATAAGTTACTGCAATAAATAGACGATGATAGCAAGATATTGTACTTAGGCGTCATCCTCAATCCCCTCAAATTCAAGAATATTTTGTCTGATCTCACTGGTTTTTCCAGAAATCAGCTTGAATCTCGTTTGTTTTTTTCGAGACTACTTTATGTTTCTTTAAATGCGTCAAAGAAATACGCAGTCTTTTCAGCTTTGTAATGTTAATATAAATATCAATAAACTATTGTTCTAAGCACTACTGAGGACTATCAAAAGACATTCGTACAGATCAATGCGTGACTTGGCATGCGAAACGCGTGAAAGAAATTGAAGAATAGATTACCGCGAACCTATTAAGAATACATACTAGATAATTTTTCTTACTCATATTCCGAGTTTATGATACTTATCTTTGATGTCGATTATTCTTCTTTATTATTTCTATCAATTAATCATATTCATCTTTCCAAGAAAATGATAGGTTCTTGTGAACTGAAGATACCGTGCAAGGCGAGATGAGGAAATTGCGGAAGGGAGACACTATTGATTCCAATGAAGATGCTGAGTATTTCAACACATTATACCCAGGGGCTTTCGAAACGGTCCTAAGGACTAGGTCTTGATCCCCACAAAATAGATAGCATTTAGAGAGAAACAATCTGTTTTGATGGAGAAATAAAAAATCATTAACCTGTTACAGTTCTACTGCTGGGCATAGATTTTTTGTCTAAATTATAGGGTTGTAGTTTTGATACATGGCCAAGTACGGATTTTTAGACTGCACATATCTTTGAGAACCTTATGGATTATTCTTTGATATGCAGTATCCTTCCGATGTGTAATTTATTACACGCAAATATTATCGCAAAGTCAGAAATGCGTGCCAGGGAATCGAACTACGGATCTAATCTCCCCCAGTGCGACACCGGCATCTTATCCCTAGGCTATCCTTGTTTAATGAAGTAATAGCAAATTGGAATCTCTCCGTTTCACTTTTATTCTTCCCAAACGAATCCAATTCATGTGCCCTGTTTAATTTAGATAAGTTTTTGCTCGATGTTTCCTTAAGCCAAAGTGTTTCCATTCTGCCAAGATGAATATCGAAGATAAGTAATGCCTATTCAATCTGGTGACGAGGCACTTCTCATAATTATGATAGAATTACACTTCCTTTTAGCAACGGTCTCTCATTATTTATACTTATTCTTTCCTTGTTAGTAATATTCTTTTTTTAATATAAGATACAGTCGCATCATTTGGCTTTGCTATACAGTTACAGAAAAGTGTTGCTGTGTCTTATTTTGAAGTGTATGATAAAGCAGATTCATGTCTTCGAGGCATCTAAATCCAAGGGCCATAGCAACGTAGCTATGATGGACATCAGCTAACCGTTCTATTCTACATGAATATGATTACGGAAGTCTTTAGGCGGTCGCACACGCATGACATTAGGTGGATGAAATCGATTAATTTTAAAACCTCAAATTTTGTAATTAGGATTTTTATATCGTGTTAGTTATTTTTATTTAGTATCAAGGATAACATTTTTTCACCACTCAAGCTGTTCCGCAGCAAACCGTTCCGCAGAAAAAGAAGATAAAGATGAAGAAAATACTACAATGAAACATATTATTTTATATAATATATATAAAAAAATGCCTACATGAAATAATTTAAAATTGAAACAAAATGAAAAATTTAATTGTGTACTCTCGAAAAGATTAATTAACAAAAGATTGTTAGAAATCCCTCCTAAGTTGTAAAAAGAACCTGATTTTTATTCAAGTAAAGCCAAAGCTAAAACCTACTTTTATTAGGTTTTCCTCGTAGATTCACGCTATAGACAGGCCTAAAGGCCTAAGAACCTATAATTTTTCACTTCCGCATAATTTGACGCGCTAATGGTACGTATTTTTTTATACATTTTTTATTACATGAAGATGTCGAGGTATTCAACTCACACCTGCGGCGGAAGTACCGTCACATTTTATAGCAGATTGTCTGGTTTATAGCCGAAGTGGATCGCTGCTGTGTTTTGGTTTAACGGATATGGTAAGTCAGGTTCATTTGTGATATTTTATCTTAGTTCTCATCAGTGGCAATGTACATATGTGGTCATTGATAGTATTGAACAATTAGTATTTATTGCTTGACGTCATAATATCTCGGATTAAATGACTAGCTAGTTGAGCTGGACGATTTTCCCTTAAAAACCTCACCTACGCAAACCTATATTTTTACGCTTACGTTTACGTTTTAAAGGTGAGAGAATTATAGTTCGACCGGGGAGGTACCAACGCCACTCTCATAATCCACCGTAAAGTATTACTTGTGTATCAGTTGGGAAGGTGCGGTTGCCGCCTACATTTTGAATCGAGGCGACCATTTTAGTCCTTTGGAGTAGCAACGTATTACGTTCGAGCTCAGGTAGGATTTCGGTCGTGTTTGTGGTTGTACGTGGATGTCTATGGGCTGCGATTACTTAACATCAGGTGGTTTGCATGCTCATTTGCTACTCTTCTTGCATAAAAAAATGATAGGCTTCAGTTCGAAATTCACAGAAAGATGCTTAGCGATATATGAATAAAAGTGACCATTTAAAATCAGGCGCAGCGCACTCGCACGCTGCTTTCTTAAAAAAACATTGCATTTAACAGTCTAGAATAGTCTGACGGTGATATTTTTATCACCGTCAGACTATTCTAGACTGTTCATTTCATTAAGCTCAGTAAAATCTTTCTTTACAATATTATTATGGCTATGATCATCATAAGGGGAATTCACAATTTTCATTTCAATAAAAGCTGAAAAGTTTCTGGTTGGTCTTTACAAATTCGTTGAACCAACATTACACGATTGCACCGACTATTCCGAAATGACTAACCCACAGAAGCATTCGCGGCATACAAACCGACTGACCTATTTATCTAATACGACCGCAGTTGCAACTGAGCCCTAAGTATTATTCTTGAGAACTTGTTGGTTAGCAAACATTTCTTGTGGCAAAATAGGCAAATTTAAAGGCATAATACATTCTCTTTTCCTACTTCTAAATGGAATAAGTTAAAATGATTTCATAAATAGGCTTATGATATGTTTTAAAGTTCAATTTATGAACTTATTTATTTTTTGTAAGCCACAAAAATATTATTTACTGTATATAATAAATTATAATATATGTATATTATTTATAAAATATACAACGGCTTTACGGGTGTGGAGACCATCGAATTAAATATTCCCTACTTATTATGTGGATTACAGTTTAATTAGTAATGATGGTCAAATCATGTATGTAAAATTATTAGTAGTATTTATCTTGCTGGTGGTATATTGATTTGATTAGATTTTTTGCCTCTGTCATTTTTATTTAGACAGAAACACTTTTATTTTGTCATATTCAAATTTATCTCAATGAGGCAAATGAACATCAAGTTCTTATGCCATCAAAATACTGGTAAAAATGCTTTAAGTATTAAGTCTGTTCTCGAACCATCAGAAAGGTTCGAATTAAAAATAAATAAATGTTACTAACATGTAGCTAAATAATCTAAACACAACTGTATAAACCTAGCGCCCTACTGATTTCCAATATAGATTAATTCCGGCAAAGTGCGTGGACAACTTCTGCAATAAACATTTAGTACGGTTCATTTGAGCTTTATTTAGTGGAAACAAGGGCCAATGGTGCGTTGTTCCGTCCTCTGAATCTACTGATCCCATCATGCCTGCATATGGAACGCTCTCCCATTATCAAAAGCAACGATATCGATCAATCTAGACACACACCTGTGTCTATTCTGGTGAAATACAATGCCCTTGTGGTAATGTTTGGGTTTCGTGATGGGCTAATCAGACTGCTGTTGGTTCGACCTACTATATTTCTGGCATACAGCCAGTGGCAGGTTTTGACCTGCGCTTTATGGATACATTATACTATGTAAGCACTTTGTTTGGTAATGGTATCTAATAAGGCCAGCGCCGACATATTAGTGGGCACTGATGTGCATGAGGAGTTCTACCTTTGTTTTCTTGGACACTTTGCCTGCAAACCTTACATATTTACATCTCATTGTTAGGCACTGATTTCTATTTCAATTGAGGATCTTCTAGAGTATAATCCAAACGACATGAAAACGGAGGTTCGTATTCTATTCAGGGCTTATCAAGATATTTGAAACATAGAACAATAGTTCGATCGGGGAGGTACTACCGTGGGTCTCTTAATCCACCGTAAAGCAGATATTATGTTTCAAGCAAGGAGACCACCTCACTCCTTCGTCACTCAGACGTGAGTTAGGATTATAGTCTTGTTTTAAGTTGAAAGTACATACACATGCGTTACGGAGACGATCTAATATCAAATGACTCATAAGTCATTTGCCAAGTTGTCATGAAAAAAATGGTGGAAAAATGGTGATAAAGTGGTAATCACGTAGCCTACATAATTCCATTTGTTCTCCTAAAACAATATTAGTTTGGGAATTAAGAAGGCTTCTTATAATAATTATTAAGCAGGGATAGGTAAGATTGTGAGTATTATGATAGATTATACACACCTGTGGTGTGAAGTGAAGAAAGAGAAAAAGCAATAAGAAGTATAAAGTTATGTAGGCAGTAGAGCATATATAGTAGAGTATTATATTACTTTTAGTAGAATACATATAGTAATAATATAGCAGTATTATTCAGAAATTGTAGGTAACAAAATTCTTATTTAGATATTATGCAGCAAAATGTACCCGACCATGCAGTAAAATATAATGATACGGAATTGAAATTTCCATTTTAGTTGTTTCAACTTCTCTTTGGTTTAGATAACAATACAATTCGAACATTTTATTATGCACTTGTATTGAGTATGAGATCCGATAGCCAGTACTTGATCAAATTTATTTGACACACACATGAGGTAGCCTTTTAAATAAAGAAAGAATAATCGAAACAGCTGAACATAAAAAATAGACACAAAAAAACCTAACGAATTAGAATTTTATCCGGTTTTGAAGTTAGTCAAAAGTATTTGTATTTTCCATAATTGTTGCAGTTAAAACTAAGCAAGTAGTTCGTTCGAGCATGCGGTTTCCTTAGGCATGTGGTTGAAGCGCGTGATAGCTCCACTCGAACAGTTTACACACATACTGTCAAAGAAAATGAGTAAAGAAACTACCGCGTTGCAGTATGTTTTCATAAGTATTCAACAATTGTACATATTATTTAATCAACTTTGTATTGCAATATTCAGAAAATTGCGATAGCTATTCAACGCGGGAATGCAACTAGCGTTTTTGGAACCATAGTCGCCATCAGTTTTGACGAAGAGCTCTTTTTGCACCTTTTTTGGAAATACCCGGTGTTGTATTGTTCAGTATCTTATTTGATTAATAATAGTATGTATTATTGGTATATATTAACATTCTTGACACTATATCTTTTAATAATATTATTATTATTAAAAGATTATTATGATAATAAATAGTAATAAAGTAAACTATTAGTATTAAATAATAAATAATAACCATAAAATAAAAAGGAGAGATAAATCACAATAATTTGATATAAATATCTTAATTATTTCGATCTATTGTTCATATTTCCGTCTATAAAAAAGTAAGTAGTTCAGAAGAAATGAGTACGTAGGAAGGATTTTCGTTTCCATGCGTATGACATGAAAAAACATGCAAGGTTGTTTTTTTTACGTCAGGTGCAAATTCGACAGTCAAATGGTTTATGATTTCGCTTTTAAGATCTAATACCGACTGTAAGAGGAACGTGACTTCTAAGGTATTCATTAAAATCAGGCTAGCGAAGCAGGTCTTACAGGAGGCTTGCTAATTAGGATCCGGTTTTTTAGGGTTTCACAGCCAAATGGCTGAAATTTTTTCTTTATAACTTCGTCATATCCGTCTACGAGAATGTCTGTATGTAAGAACCATTTAAGCCGCATCTCATTAGCGAATAAATTGGAAGTTAGATGTGTTCAGTTATGCGTTCTACAAAAGTATAGTGGAACCATGAAAAATAAGTAAATTAGCGGTTGTACATGTAGCAGAAAGATAAGAAGAAAATTTAAATCTAAAATGTTGGCGACATTTTTGTTTCTAGCCAAAATTATGTCCTTCTAGTCTTGTAAAGTTTTAAATAGGAGAAAGTCCAGAAAAAAAACGTTAGAGTATTATTTGCAAAGACACTTTCGACAAAAATTGGTCTGAACATAATGTTTTATGTATGTTTTAAGACGTACCTATTACTCTGTCCTCTTCCCCTTAACTTTTCATTGCTCAACACAAACTTAACAGTTTAATTAAGTTCCTGAAGATATTTGGCATTCAAATGTGCAAAATTCATCAATGTATTTGCGTGCTAGAAAGTTTGCTACAGAAGGTTATTGAAACTGTCATTTTCACGTGACCGGAAAATCTTGAGCTCATTCTTAAATAACTATTTTATGATATACGTGTGTTATTTTTGTGTTTGTGCTGAAAATCTCATGTAGATAGTTCTTATGGAGTGCAAACGATAACATAGTTAAGTGCGGTGACCTCGTTATAACGAAGTAAAATATATGATTCCTACAAAGATGTTTATGTAAGCAGTTGTCCAACAACCGCCTTGAATATCCAATGATTTTGAAACGGTAGTGAAGAGCTCTCAAGCATTTCTTGAAGCTTTCCGACCCTGTCATTCAGAGACAAGAGGACGCAGATTAAAATTTTTATAAGCGCTGATGAGCTCGGCGATGGTAAAAAGATACTCGGTTGGGCCCTTGATAAATGCGTTGACGAAATTTGAAGGCATTGTTGAATATCCTCTTCAGTTGCCAGCTTTAGGTATTTACGTGCTCTGCCTGCAGGATTTAAATTTTTCGTAAGAAGCCGAGCAAATAGATTTTTTGGGACAAAATGGACCCTTTGTCATTCCGTATAAATTGTATTTTTTTAATATATATGTACGTGTATTAACTTTTAATAATACTTTAATTACAATCAAAGTGAAAAAACATGGATTTAAAAGAAATAATCGTAAGTGACAAGTAAAGAATATTTTTTATAAATATTTTTAAAATTTTTCAATATTACCTTGTTGACAAAAGGTCTGACATGTTTTTGATAAGAAAATATATTTATGTATCAAATTGCATTTTTTATCAAAATTGATGTTGCAAAAGAGCATGAAGTCGATCGGTTGGTAAGCAGTTACTGCCAATGCAAATCTGCAACTATTTGCATATACGACAGGAGTCTCATCTAAGGCCCATCACAGATTTACTATTTCTGAGGACTGAGATAATCGCTTCATAAATAGCCGGCAATCACAGTCTTTCACTGAACCGCATAATTACCTTCACGCTAGGAATTTATATGGCGGTAATATCTTTGACTGGCAAGATAGCAAATACCTTTATCCTAGAAAATTATTAAATTTAAACTTTAGTGTTCAGTTTTGAACATTGCTAAAAGAAAAATAACTTTTTCAATTCCTTTTAATCCTCAAGAGTAGCACCGTTTTTGTGGTCGACGTCAATAAAAACCTGTCTTTAGCAACACATATTTGTATGGTCGACCACAGCCACTGGCTGGATATCATACACCATCATAGCTTGCTTGTTATTCCTATTATAAAAACCAAATAGGTATATGACATTAAAAATATCATGATATCCACAATAAGTTGCGTCATTGCAACTTAAATCTACGAATTGCATTAATTCGCGGTAGCAATTGAGGATAAAAACAATAAAATTAATAACTAATAAAAGTTTGGATTTGTTCCATTGGATTGGTAATCTATTAATTTGTGTACGAACACAACAATGTATTATTGTTTCTGTTATTAAGTAAGGAATGATGGATGGTTACAACTTTAGCGGCAGAATATTTCCGCAATCTCTCATAGAAAACAACTGCTGCTTGTTACTTTTCTACGATAATTATATAACAAAAATTAAACATTATTACTATTATAAATTTTGTAAGCATGATTAGCAGACAGCTAAATATTGATAAAGGTATAATCTTGGAAGATAATATTTCTTTAAACCTGAAATAGTGTCTTTGATTTGATCTATAACTTCAGTAGTAGATTGACACTTTAGAACGTTAGTATGACTTTTTAAACTTCAGTATATTTCAAGATTTATTCTACTAGTTTTAATTACACGTTCTTATTATTATCAGTAATTAAATAAATAAGATGGCTCTACGGGATTGCAATTTTTAAGTTTATTTACAGAAAGCTAATATATATTCCCATGATTTAATTTTTAGGCTCATTATTTGGGTTTTAGCCTTGTAAAACCTTGAACGCTAAACTAATACAAGAAAGAACTTTCGGAGACGTATACAGTATTATGCAGAGAATGGCAAAGAATACTTTTTGCCTTGAAAATCGAAATATTAAAATTTTCCGTAAAATTTGGTGGTCAAAAAATACAAAAACGTTCAGTATAACGAACTGCTTATCATTATGTGTACAGATGATGTTATGAAGTAAAAAAATCAGATAGTGATATAGTTGATATTGCTATCAATGTTATGAAAGAACATCAATTTTCTGGCAGTATTTGGTAGAAAAGTTTTCACATTTAAGCATGTTATGAACACACAAAACGCTTGTTTTTTACGAATATGTGTATGAGAATTAATGACCCTATAGAGGTTATTTGATAGCTCTTTGGCGTCAAGGTTCCTATTGCCTGTTACAACCTTACAATTCTAAGGAAATTCTAGCTAAATATTCGGTAATAAATCATTAGTTGACACTACACGACACTTCCGCCATTATTAATCTACTAGGAGTAGGAGATGCCCATATATTAAGACAAACGGACCACTAAATGGTAAGTTATTACGATCGTCTTTGAATATTTGCAATACCAGAGGAGTCGCCAATGTTTCTCTTGCATTGAAATGGAGATCTTCTGGCAACAATTTTTTGGAACATCATGTCAAAGCAATACCTGATTCAAAGCGTTAACCGGTTCGAATGGCGCATTTTTACAGTCAAATGAATTACAATAGAATAGAATATACTTTATTGCATACCATAAAATAGAAGACAAACATTTACATATTTCACAACATAGTACACAATAGGCGGTAATTAAACATTCCTGCCTAGATGCAAGCTGTATTGTAACCATAAGGCACCTTTCCTGAGCTTTACAACGCAACATCTAAAAATGTTACATAGTAAATAATCTAAACTTGAACCATAACGTGTTCTATATATATAAATCCACTAGTATACACTGAGTTGTGAGATTCTGAGTCCTTATGATCTTAGGTTTCTGGGAATCCGATGACGGTGATACTCACCAAAGTGTTTAGTGTAGGCCTTTTGCCAATCGATTGACGTAAATAACTACTTAACATACAAAGTGTAGTAACGGAAATCGCTCCATTTTCTAGGCCGCTAGTAAGTACAGCGGAAACAATGTATCAGATGCCATTTCCATAGGCCACGAACACAATACCTACATTTTGTTTTACAACTTGCATTGACTCGCAGTCATATCGTGAGTGGAGTTCCGAGAGGACGATGTATTGAAAAGTGCATCGCTTTAAAGATAATCCTTAAAACCATTTCAGTAACTTACTTCGCAATTTGTAGCGTTGAATAGATTTTTTTCTTTAAGTTTCGTTGTGCCATATGGTACGATCATATAGTGCACGTTTTATTATCATAATGGCTTGCAAGTTGCAAGTCTTAATACAAAGTTTTAATACAAAGCTGAATAGAAGTCGAAATAATTGGGGCACTCACTCCATTGAACAATTTTCTCAAGGCTATTTTGCTTTAGCGTTTGTTTATGTATTATATATGTATTATGTATGTTTATGTATTATGCATGTTTATACTGTATAAGCACTCTGATTTAAAGTCAATATTTTATAATGGATGATAGTGAATCAAATGGGCAGCATAGTTTTCTTTTTGTTTAATTTGAAAATTAGCAATTGAGCTACCAGATCATCGGAAATTAGAGTTTATTATAATCCGTAAACATCCATATTTAAAAATTACCGAAATGCTATCTGAGTTCTTATTTTGATGTGTTATACTCTTGGGATCTAAAATAGTGGCTTTATCTGTTAATGTGTTCAGCAAGCATATCACTCACCCAAGACGAAAAATAGCTTTACGGCGGATTGTGAAGGCGGCAGTGGTACCTCTCCGGCCTAAATTGGTTCTATCAAGAATAAAGATTGCATAGACTTCAATATTTATATTATAAACACTTTTCCCAATGTTAATTTCGGTTCCACAACGAACTTCCATCTAGTAACAACTTTGCGCTTCGGTTAGTATGAACGAAAACTATTCGAAGTACTTCCCTATTCGTGCATACAGACAAGTTTTTCGTCTAAGAGTTTCATCAAGTTGCAAGTGGAAGTTAGCAAAGGTCTTTATTGCGTTTGCGCGAAATTTCGTATACTTTCCAGGAGGGCTTAGTACAAAGATTTACGCTTAACTGTTCTCAGAGGAAAATACCTTTAGTCATTGGTATACTTATTCGTTCGTTTATTTGGAAGACCACTTTCTTTAAGTAAATGATGACTGTAATTTAGATAGAAAATAATATACCATTTATTTCTAATCATAGAAGCCCAAACTTGGGCTTTAATATGGGTGCGTTAGGTTTATCATTGCTAACAATACATCCAGCTGTCTGCCTATTGCTAAACATAGGGTTCTGTTAAACAAGTTTTTGCCCTAGCTACGTTTGGGCACCGCAGTAATTAAGTATCTCCGGCATAAGATGCTCCTGCTCTATTTCTGGATACTTTTGTCGTCTCCTAAGTTATTCGTCGAAATAAAGAAACTGGTACTAATGTAGGCCTAGGTCCTGCCGCAGTCATACGGATCTTTTCTCACAAGAAGATGAGATCTACGATGTCCCATTATGCTGCTCCAATCGGTCCCAAGTTCTGTCGAATATTTTAAAACCATTCATAGAGCCTTTAAAAATATTTACAGGCTGTCATCTGACTATCAAACCCAGGATCATCAACCTAATAGACCCTTCGAAACACGGAATATAAATGAAAATTTGCCACTAGTGGTCACCGGTACAAGTATAGACCACGCTCGATGTTTCTGAATTTTATTGATAGTTTATGATTGACGTGAGTCGCAGGTTAATGAAAAAATAGGAATAAATAACAAAAACTTCCGCACGATCCTCCAAGATATGAGAAACTGTAACGATGATGTACTAACTCTATAAGGGTAAACAACACATAAAGGGTAACATTACAAGCACGTACATTAGGCACATGTTTAGTATATATAAGTAGGCACAGCTCCCACAACCTTCTAAATATATTATCTAAATTGCCATTTTATCTCTTAAGTACGGAAACATGAGTGAAAAATTTCACATAACGTGCCCATATGTTGAGCATTACTATAGATTTAGTATATATAGCTATATTATATTATACCACGTGATGCTGGGAATTAGTCTGCTTAATTGAAAAAATCTGTTTAGTTTGATAGGGAAAAAGCCTGTATTAGAATACAACGTTAACTCATCCATAAAAAATGTCGCTAAAAAAACCACCAACCAACACCAAAATTTATGAACAATTTATAATTTAAGAAAAGAAAGAGAATCTAATAAATTAAGTAGAATAACATATTATCATTATACTTATGAAACACATATAAAATATAAATACAATACAAATCAATAGAGAGCAAAGACTACCTTCTTTGGTATATATTAGATGAGTAGCAAACTAACGTGCAGATCACCTAATTTTAAATGGTCTCTACTGCCCATAGACATCCACATACAACTTCGTGTAAGGCTAAAGTCTTATATGAGGTTACACACACATACGTTGTTACTCCTGAGGTCTATATGGTTTGCACGCTTGTAAATGTAACCAGTAACCACTCTCCAATTGATACACAAAAATTACTTTACCGTGGATCGTGATAGCGAAGGAAACACCTTTCATATTGTATCATTTCGTTTTCCGTCACGTCATACGAGTCAGTATTTTCCCCGATGATAGTTCAAATGGAAAACATTATGTAGTTGTAATCTATTTAGTTATTCGGTATATAGAGTATGGATGGTACAAGAGCCGGTGCGTGAAGGTTGTCTTATCTGCAATTTCCAGTTCGCTTCGTAAATCGAATTTGCTCACTGACTGTTGATTTATTAAATGCCCTAACCCATCCATTTTATTGTACAGTCGATATGTCTGGATTTTGTAAAGTAAGGCCATAAATAATTTATATATAAAGAATGGTTTTAGGTTTCATATTGAGTACGTCCAAATTTTAATCTTCATATGGTTTATTCCGTTGTGTTTCCAAGAAAATAAGTAAGTACCACACATTTGATTTCCAGAAATTGTTTCCAGAAACCTAAGCTCTAGTCCTAAAGCTAAGATCTAGTCGACTGTATGGCCTAATACAAGCCTGAAACTAATCTACTCATATTTGTCGATTTATATGCACCAGACTTACCTCTATTTTTTGTACCATTCAGTGAGTGCAAATTCTTGGAGTGTATTTTTGCAGAGGGAACGAAACGATCGCGTTATGCAAATGTACGTAAACTCATTGATATGCGTATAAGTGATATTCAAACTCTGACTTTGTCCTTGCAAAATCAATATTAACTTACTCATTTCTCCTATTCAATATTTATATTATATATTTTATCCTAGAGAAAGTTTTAACGTTGTAATATTTCACTTATGTTATACCTACTAGAGCTAATTTTGATGTTGAAACTGTCTCGAGAATATAGCCCTTAGCTGCTAAAATTTATCGAAGCAAGCAAGGACAGACTTAATGTAAATGATTAATTCTGTTTACATCCGCTCAAAGTCCTTGTTTGAGTTGACGGTGTGTTTCGTAAACGCTAAATGTTTGCACAATCGTGACGAGGTACCTAACATTCGTAATGAGCTTATAAATTTAAACGTTTTAGGAAAAGTTGGATCAAATGATCTAATTATGAGGAATACATAGTGAAAATGTAATACATAAGTGAGAAAAACTCTAATACATGTATTACTACGTATCTTGTATTGTTAATTAACGCTTCTTAATTGCCGATATTCGGAACTAGTTGCGTAGATCGTGGTCGCGACTAAAGTGGTAAGTTTAATTACAGGCTTAAAACCCTATGAAGTTCATGGCAATAAGCCAGTGTTGTTTTAGGCATGAAAAAGAACGTAGAGACAATATTGTGTTTCTAATATTGTAATAACAATATTTTCAGAAAACTTAAGAATGTTGTTAAAAGCTGAAGGTTGAGAACAATAGGGATTTAACGTAATTAGTTACTTCCTTTAAAAGAATACTACTTTAACTTTGTAATAAACGAAAAGCCATCTTACTAAGTAGACGTGTTTTTGCTATTCTACATGAAATTAATTGCAAAATAGTGTTTTTTTTTTTAAATTCCTAGTGTGAGTTATATCAGCACAACCGTTACAGAACAAGCAATTGAATTGTGATTAAACTGGGACTAATAAGTGTGTAAAAAAGTGATAGTTCACAAAATAAGTTTAAAATCTTCCGTTGTTGGTTATAAACCCAGAACGGTAAACAAAAGAGTGGACTTTGTACTCAACAATAACGTCTCATTATTAAAATTATAATTACTAGAAAGACTATATACTAATTGCAAATTTATTGTAAATTTATGCTCGTATAATGTAAAAGCTGTGTGGTCGTGCGGCACGTCCCTTCATACGATGGAATAATGTTTGATGGGTGCAAGATCGAATCCGCCGGAACTTATTTTGTTTCTTTTTTTTTTTTACTTTCATATTTTCTTTTTTTTTCATTTTAAATATAGTTTTTCTTTTTTTTCTATATATACAGTTTTTACAAATCAAAGATTGAATAGTGGCATTAGTGAAAAACATTGAATTCTTAGTTTAGTTAGTTCTTAGTTCATCTACAGTTTGCTTAAAATTTGCTAAGAAACTCTAAAGATTGTTTCTTATTTTTCTCTCCTTCTTCGTTTATTAAGTAAATTTGCTGATATGTCTACTGTGACCGCACAATGGGGCTGTTGTGAAATTGATTTACCCGGAGAGGACTTCTTGGAGTGTATAACTTGTTTGAAGAAATTTCATTTAGAATGTTTAAGTGACACTGATTCTAACGTCCTACGTAACGCATCTTGGGAATGCCCCATGTGCAGTATATTTCGGCGTAGACAAAGTAAAAGCAATAATACCCCGACTACGTCTAGCTCCAATGTGACTCTCACAGCATCCAAGAGACAGGCTATACACTCACCGCCTACTGTTGCAGATTCGGCCCTTGTGCCTATTAGCGACGTTGAAAATATTGTGCAACAAGTAGTCAAAACTGAATTGAATTCATTAGTTTCTAAGTTACATGAAACCATCAGTTCCATCCTGGGCTCTGAACTTCAATCAGTCACTCAAGACATTAAGGGTATGAAAGCTTCTATGGAAATCATACACTCTCAATTTGAAGCTCTCTCTAACCAAAGTATTGAGACGAAGCAGGAAATTGTAGAATTACAGGCACAAAACAAAAACTTGACGTCGACTGTCGATGACCTCAAACAGCGCATAAACACTTTAGAACAAAACGCGCGGTCCAATAACGTCGAAATTCAATGCGTGCCTGAGAGAAAAAGCGAAAACGTGTTAGAGGTCGTTCAACAATTAGGCAATGTGATAAGCTGTGAAATTAAAGCAGAAAATATCCAGCACTGCACTCGCGTGGCTAAAATTAACAGGAATACCGAGAGACCTAGATCTATTGTTGTCCAGTTCAATAATACTATAATAAGAAATCAGTTTTTAGCTGCAGCAATAAACTTTAATAAGAAAAAGCCCGTGGAAAGGAAGCTCAACAGCACGCATTTAGGATTACGAGGCTCCAAATCACCAATTTTTATTGTAGAACACCTATATCTCCGAACAACAAGGCTCTACACGCAGCGGCAAGACAAACAGCTAAAGATAAAGGATTTAAATACGTGTGGGTCCGTGGAGGCCGAATCTATATGAGAAAAAGTGACGATTCAAATTATCTAATCATAAAAGACTTCGATTGTCTCAATAAATTATAATTGACAACGATTTCCTAGTTGTAAAACCTACTATTGTTTTGTCTATAACTTGTTTTTTTTATTTTTATTATTTTTTAATTTTATAGATTATATTTATTTTATATGAATTCAGTGAACGCTAGCATAAGTTCTTTATCGATATACTACCAAAATGTAAGAGGACTTAGAACGAAAACACACACTTTTTTTTTGTAATCTATGTAATTCTAGATATGATCTGATTGTAATAACTGAAACATGGCTCAACAGCAACATTATAAATGCCGAACTTTTTGATGATAACTATGTAGTCTTTAGAAAGGATAGAGAAGAGTCACGAACTCATTCGAATAAAGAAGGAGGAGTGTTAATAGCTGTGTCAAAATTATTTAGATCTAGAAGGCATTTTTCATTTGAAACTAACAATGAAGATTTGTGGGTCACTGTTGACATCGGTACACCAAAAAAATCTTGCTTTATAGCTATCTGCGCTGTGTATTTGCCACCTTCAGTACTTAAATCAACTCTTGAGGCTTTTTTAGATAATCACTCGAAAATTAATGAACAAATTAATCATCATAAATGTATAGTTGGAGACTTCAACTTAAGTAATATCAACTGGGAGTTGGCAAGCAAGTCAGACAATTATCACACTTCTTCATTGAATCATGACTTTTTGGATTTTCTAAATCTAAATAATTATCAACAACATAATTTTGTTACCAATGCAATGAATAGAATTTTGGACTTAGTACTGTTGGATTTTTCATCTCCATGTTCCGTGTCACGTGCCGTCGATGTTTTATCGTCCGTGGATCCGCTACATACACCCTTACACATTGACATAGCATTTGTTACTGAAGCCAAATTGCTCTACAATGCTCATCATATAAGTCGTAACTTTTACACAGCAGACTATCAGGTCATTCACGCTTATTTGACAAAAATCAATTGGGTTGATTTGTTCGCTGGGGAGAATGATGAACTTGTGGTAAGATTTTATAGAGTAATTCGTGAAGTGATTAATTAGTTTGTTCCAGTTAAAAGGCGTAAAAATAATAAATATCCACCGTGGTTCTCTGTTCAATTAATCAATCGGTTAAAAGAAAAAAATAAATACAGAATAAAGTATAAGATGTATAAGAATCCCCTTGACTTGATATCTTTTGAATTTTTATCTGAACGCTGTACTAAAATTACCACTGAATGCTATCATAAGTACTTTAATTCATTAGAACACGGAATGTCCAAAAATCCTAAATATTTTTGGTCATTTGTAAAGGAAAGACGCGGTGGTAGCAGTTCATATCCAGCCACATTTACAGATGGCATATCCGAATATTCTGAAGGAAATGAAATATGTAATCTGTTTGCGTCTCAGTTTAGTTCTGTTTACAATATTAATGGTAGCAACCAACAATACAACGATTCTTTGAGAAATTGTAATAAACCTCGCAAATCTCATGTATTAGTACATACATATTAGTACAGATCTAATCATCAAAACTTTAACTTCCTTAGATACTACAAAAGGTGCAGGACCCGATGGCATCCCACCTTCCTTTATTGTCAAATATGCTGACAATCTAGTCACTCCACTGCACTATATCTTTAACGCCTCCCTTAAATCGGGCATATTCCCTTCAGCTTGGAAGACAGCCAAGGTGGTACCGATCCACAAATCTGGAGATATTCATCTTGTAAGCAACTACCGACCAATTTCGATCCTGTCTTGCTTTGCAAAAGTTTTTGAATCGTTAGTATGTCCATTTGTTCAAAAACATTTTGAGAAGTACGCTAGAGATGAGCAGAACGGTTTTTTAAGAGGTCGGTCAATAAATACTAACCTGGCGTCTTACGTTGAGGACCTAGTAACATCTGTTGATAAAAAGAAGCAGGTAGATGCTATCTACACAGATTTTACCAAAGCATTCGATAAAGTTGCTCACGAGATCTTATTAGCGAAATTGAGTTCATATGGATTTACAGGTGTTTTCCTTGACTGGCTGGGCTCATATTTGTCTGAACGCTCATTTTATGTCGTAGTTAACGGTTTTAACTCTTATTCGTGTAGAATATTTTCTGGTGTACCACAGGGCTCACATCTGGGTCCAATATTGTTTAATGTATTCGTTAATGATCTTCCACTTTGCTTTAGTTACTCCACTCCATTGTTGTTTGCAGATGACTTAAAACTGTACAAAATTATCGACGCATGGGATGACGTACTGAAGTTTCAGAAGGATTTGAATGCTTTGGTTAGCTGGTGTAAAACAAATGATATGGAGCTTAATGTGTCCAAATGCTTTCATATCAAATTTACTAGAAACAAAAATTTTATTCCATCGAGTTATTTTATAAACGAAACTCAAATCCTTGAGACAGGGACAATTAAAGATCTAGGAATAACAATAGACACTAAGCTAACTTTTGTACCGCATATAGAGTCAATGCTAAAGAAAGCATCCAGAATGCTGGCTTTTATAATTAGGTATTCGAAATTTTTCAAAAAAGCTTCCATTAAAATTATTTTGTATAATAGTATTGTAAGATCTGTTCTCGAATATGGGAGTGTAGTATGGCGTCCTCATTTTGCAACACACACACTTCGTATAGAGCGGGTACAGAAGAGATTTGTCAGGCATCTGGTGTATTCTTTAGGAATAAAAAAAGATAAGTTCTCTTATAAGGAATCCCTTGATTACTTTAAAATATCTGACTTGGATACTCGGAGAAACGTAATAGATCTCATCTTCTTGTACAAATTAGTTAATAATCATATACATTGTCCGCGTCTTCTCTCCAAGCTTTCCTTCAGAATACCCCACAACATGCCACGAAAACCAATACAGCTCTTCATCCCCCCACATCGCAAAACAAAATTAGGATCAAACTCTCCAATAAGCAGATTGACAGTACTTTATAACTTTTAAAAGGTGGTGACCACACGAGACAGGTGATCGTAGACCTCAAAGAGCTAATCCTCAGTAGCAACGCATTTATGCACGTCAGACAGAACTTAAGCCCTGTGTGAGGTTGTACGTAAATGTCCATGGGTTGCAGAGACAATTTAACAGGTGACCTGCATACTCGTTTGCTACTCTTTTTATTTTTTTATAAAACTGAAGTAGCAAACGAGCGTGCAATCCACCTGATGGTCAGTGATCTCTATTACAAAGATCATGTGTACGTGACATGTACGATGATAAATCTCTGTTGTATCACATGATCTTCGTTGTTATATAGTAAGATATGATGTGTAATAGACATCACTTATCATGTAACTAATTTTCTTCAAGTACAGTACAAGCTCTTAAAGGCAATCATAGATGCCATGCTAATAGTGAGGACTAAAATTGTCGCCTCATATGGAAATATATCAGCAACCAAAGCCTTTATAATAGTCACAGATTTTCACAATATATATTTTGAGGTTTTTATAATTTTCATATTATATATTTTATAGACTTTGCGGTTATCGGCTACACTTAGAAATGAGGCGACTATCTCAGTCCCCAGAAACAGCAACGCATGTACACAAGCTTGGATGAATCCCTCATAGATCTCCCCCATATAACTCCAATCTGCGCCCAATGAACCCTAGCGACTTTTGTGTTTTATTTTTGTTATTGCGAAAGAGTAAGAAACGGGCATGCAGGCCACCTGGTGTTAAATGGTCACTGCAGCCCATGGATAACC
>DWON01002047.1:0-21957 GCA_018251015.1 Phocides pigmalion okeechobee
AATACATGAAGAACATGTTGCTTTACGGCGGCTTATGAGGGTGGTGGTGGTACCGCCCCGGGCGAGCTCTAACGGCTCTATCACCTTTAAAATTCAGCTATTTCTTATAAAAAAATATACAGACATAATTGATTGGTCTGGTGTTGCAACTAGAACTGTCTGGAAGAGTTTATAGTTCCACAATTAAAGGCCTCAAAAGAAACTTGAGGATTGGTAAAGGAATTCAACTTAATAGGTTTTTATTTTAATCTTAAGTGGTAGTATTATTTTGTTTATATGTTTTCCGAGGAAATACAAAGCCGATAATGATAAATGATAAAAGTTTAGCTTCCACCGCAACAAGAAGAGTTACTTAACGACTGGCCGTGTTATCCCTGCGACGACTTGTAATATTTACTAAGTCATCGTCATATTTATTATAAATTAATATTTTCACGTAATTTGTAAACATTTATGATAACTAGCTCACCCTTATACGATACGTAAATGTTTATCAAAACAACTGTTCAAACTATTTATCATCTCTATTATCAGAACTATCCTATAACACACACAAATCGATTTAAACCCAAAAAAAATGTATAAGTAAAGTATTATAGTTTATTGTAAGGTACGAAGCGACGCGTCCTGGCCAACCTACTAACCGTATGTGTGTGTGTGTGTTCAATTATTACATAAATAAACTATTTCTATTCATAAAAAACAAGAAGGCAGTACCAGAGTTCACATTCTGCTTGTTCATGACTTTATATGCATAACAGCATAACGTACCAAAAAACAAGTCTAGATTCCTCATAAGACGATGAAAATAAGAAAAATAACTTTACTTTTATGCTTACTACAGTGTTGTTAACATTATGACGTAGCAAAATATGAAGTAAGCATGATTAATGGTGAGGTAATCAGAGCTCTTAGCAATAATTGTCCCCGGGGGCTTTTAGTCCAGTCTGGAATGATATTGCGCCCTAGAACTAGCACATTACGTCGTCGCTCGCGGGACGCTGCGGCCCGAGCCATTAACACAGCAATAAATATGCAAACTGCATCCTCAGTTCGTTAGCTATGGAGTATATTGAGATAGTGCTTTCTGTAATTAAGTCTTGTAGATTAGAGTTAGTCTCAACTTTCCTAGTCTAGTCGACCTAGTCTTCTTGGTGACTGTAATAAAATAAGACGTTATTAATTACGAGTAAATGTGTGCGAGCTTGTACTATATATTATTATTATAAAATCATATGTTTGATTGATCGATTTAGTAAGCGTCGATTTACAATATTGACTGTAAATGAAACAGATGAATAGTGTGAATATGTGCAATTCGAAAGAGCCTGCTTGAGGTCCAAATTGTTTTGTTTTCATATAGTTTTTATGAATTATTTTATTAAATAAATTAGTGACATTGAACCGTAAACATTCAACTGTAAATTAATATCTAACTAAAATCTTTTGTAGGTCTGAATGCAGAAGGCAGAATAAACCCTCTGACTCTCTTCAATGCTTTATAAGCAAAATAAATAAAACAAGGACCTGGCCGATCTAATTTTATCGAACTCCAATAAACCATAAAAACCATAAGTATCTAGTTTGATTGCTTCTATCAGAGCGTTAATTATAGTGCGGCGTGTGGCAACGCGGCATGAATACACGTAGCGGACGTACCCGGAGCGGGGAACAGCACGTACCCGCGGCGTTCGTCCGGCGGGCGGTGCGTGCGCTTCGAGAGCCAGGGCTATCGACCAAACTGTTAAAAACAGTGTTATTTCATTCTTTATTAGGATTTACTTTCAAATAAAAAACTAGCATAATTTTTTCTAGTATCTGGAAACATGAAATATGCATAAAACTGAACGTACTGTAAACAAAACTTAAAGAGAATTGTGAGTGAAGTTCTATAAAAACACTTTTAAAACTTAAAAATAATACTCTTTATTTTATGAAAATACAGTTTAAGTCTCTGTCATTAATCATCGTCATAACAAAAAGTTACCAACCCTAGTGTTAGGGACCCCAGCTTAATATCCTTCGTACGTGCGGGACATCTTTACGTTCAATGACTTTATACTTATGTTTTGGAGGATCTCTTACGATGTTTGTTTTAGTTTAAGAATGTAGGTAGGTGTTTAGGTCATAATAAGCAAAGCCGTTTCTAGCAAAATAAGTCAAAGTTGGTCTAATCGGCATATGATAGAAGTATGACGTTGAATCTCGATCCGATCGAAATAAATTTAGGTCCAAATTATTCTTCTAAAAAGCTTTTGAAGATATCGCATATTACGTACGGTATATGAAGCAATAATAATGTGTCTGTAAAAAAGTACACAAACACACACCAACACCAACATTTCATCGTCCCATTCTAAATAGGAAGTTTTCCACCAATTTATATGTAAAATCAAAATGCTTTTACTTCAATGTGCCTTTGTTCTTTGGTTGTTAGCTTTCACGAGCACTTTTCAAACCCTTTGGGATAAAAATAATAAAATGTCACGTGGCAAAAAGGTTTTTGATCTCTATCACGTTTATCATTTTGTTGACACGTTCGGTGCTTTGCAAGCAACTTGGAACAAGTCCAAGGACGTTTTTACGCACTATTCTAGTAGCATAGGGAACGCTACAATAGTTGCTTACGCAAATGGATGCGTATATTCCTCTTACTTCAATGAAGATTTTTTTGTGTAATAGAAAGAAATGGAAACGATTGCATCCTCGATGATTGGATCATATGTAGGTATGATATAATTATGTTACTACGAAATGATGTCATGTATCGCGGATACTTGTTAGATTAAATACCAAAAAGTATCTACTTCACGACTACATAGATTGCCACAGCAGCTCAGACACGCACAAGTAGAATTTGTGTCCATCAAATACAAATGCGTCAGTATTCTCAAAAATCAATTCGAACCAGTCATTTCATTGTATTTCCCTTACATATACTTGTAACAAGGAAGATTCAGGAAGAAATATTTTTTAAGTTGTTAAAGTAGCAAACGAGCTTTGAGGCTATTTGATGTTAAACTGTCTCTTCAGTCCGCGTTCCCGTGTTTAATCTCAAACAAGAATTAAGTCCTGTCTAACGTCATGTACAGATGCGTTGCTCCTCGTAAAGAGCGGGATGGTCGCCTCACTTGCAAGTGTAGCCGGTAACAGAACTTCTCTAACAGAAACACAAACAATAATTATCGTTTTAAAGCAAAAAAAAGCTGTAATTTCGCCACTGTCGAAGCGCGGATAGTCCTTTAAAGCTCAATTCTTATAGTAGAAGTTGAGCTATTAAGGAGCACATTACCAGTCGTTTCATGCAGCGACAGTCGCGCAAATAACACCAGCCGGTGTTCCCTACAAAGGCCCGCGGGCGCTCCGCCACACAACTTTTCAAGTGCCTGCTCGTAATGCAGCTATACAATCGCGCTATAAACCTCTCTTCGAACAATTTGTTGCGTTTTACGGCACCATTTTCTGCGAAAACTTTCATTACGTCAACATTTTTACTGATGCTAGAAGCCACGACGCGGGCGTTTTAACATGTTTGTTCTACCGATTTATGCAACCTCTTATTATTGTATAAGCTACTTATAGGTCCCATAAATGAGTATGTTATTTTTAGTGCATTTTAGCAATAGGAAGATGTATTAACAATGTTTTCAAACCTTTACAAACATTTGCTTCATGAAATTAAAAATAAATTTTAAGTCAGAAATAAAAAAAAAGAATCATTAACATTTTATAAACAAGAGTAAACACAGAAGTGACGTGCGGCTGTTCTGGATATAATAAATAGCAACCCAATTACTATACTTATGTTTTTATCAGGAAAACGCGGACGCCTTGGCAATTAACTTAATTGGATTAACATGAACAAAGACAATATTGCTTCGTAATTTATTTCGTGAGTGGTAGAAGGGTAGTGAGGCGGATGAGAGAAAATTTTGTCGTAGTCGACACGAGCGGCGCAAGCGCCACCGCGTCATGCGAAGGGTTCCGCGTTCGATATCCGAACAGGCAGATATATGTGTGAATAATGAATTAAGATTTCCTGTTTGGGTATGGGTATTCTGTATTTGTGTATAGAAGATAGGGCTAATAGTGTAATTTACATAAATTGAAGTACTTGTATTTGGATATTTCTGTAGTTAATTGGAGTTCATCGAAATATACTGCAGTCGAAGGAAAGCGATAAATAGTTAAATAATTGCACGAGGATAGACAATAACATGTTTTCTGTGTCCACTTTTGAAGTTATCTTGTCCGAAATGGTGGCAGCTTGGCAGAAAGATGAATGATAGAAAACTTATATTTGATAGGGGTAGCGTATTATAAAGATAGTGTAACATATGTATCTATATATGATAATATACTATTAGTTTTCGGAAAACAGAATTAATTTAAGTAACAAGGTACGGCACGGTTCACAGTTCTGAAACTTTACATTTCATTTAAGTTCATAGCATATAATATATTGTATATTGTAGTATGTCCACAAAATCGATAAGTTTATATTTCCGGAACAGCGCGCCGTCCAATGCTTGTTAGCTCCGGCGATGTTGGCAGCGCGGCGCGCACAACTTTTAACAAGCGAACTCATTCAGTGTTTATAATTGAACGCATATTTCTAACAAGGAAGGTGTGGAAAATTCTGTTTTCAGCTACAGGGTTGCGAAGGCTAAATGTTGTTAATGTTCCATAGTCGCTCCAGAGATCACACATACTATTCAAAGTTATTTATAACTGGAATGTAAAGATCGTTTATGTATTCGTTCCACGAGCACTAAATTTATGTTTATATGACGCTATCATACTTCAAAGTATAAAGAGAGTAAGAACCTGTAGAGTTCAGTTAAAGCTACTGAACCCTCGATGGAGGGTTTTCAGGTAGTGTACTTATACGTACGTGTGTACGTGTACGTGTAACTGTTTCTTTTCCAATATTTTGTTCAAATATTTGATTTGAACTCGAAAATTATGTAAATTTATATATTTTTTACAGCTGATTGTTGAAGAGATTTGATAAAACTCATCCACTTTCGAACAAGATGAACAATACCAAAATAACACGTTTACACGGTAAAAATAAATGTGAATACCGTATTTTGCATTCACCTTTATTTTTAAAAAACAAAATACCAAAGAATTTGCGTGATATTTGATTTAAAGCTTGAGCAAGTGTTCAGCAATACTTGTGCTGAAAGGTGTACTGGTTGTTGTATATAGAGATGTTTATATGCCCGTTTCATTACATGATCATCAAATGTTCTATGTGGACTGTAGATCGCAAATCACAAAAATTCGTTCAAATCACGAAAACATTGCTCCTTCGTACGCACGCACGCACCTCGCGAAAAACGACTACAAACTACCAACGCCACCATGATTCTTAATTAGTAAGAAGTATTCTTGATAATGAAAAAAATAATTAGCTCAGGAATTACGGGATGAAAGAATAACAACCTTTACTGGCTTTGCGGCGGACAAGATAAACGCGTAAATAATGAGATTTAAGGGACGGCCATGTTACGAGTAACGAGATTTGTTTACAAGCTTAACACATTTAGGGATTGTTGTACTTTTGCGTTTTAAGCTTTTATGTTGATGTTCATCTCAGAAAACTAATGATTTTGTTCTGTCCGTCTACTTTACCAAGGCTTTAGGGTCCCTGTATCACATTCGTGCTTTTAATTATATACACGGACATCTGACATCCATTTCGAGAAGAACCAAAAAACCTATCTGAAATCCTTTATCTTGAATATATACGTTTTTGCTCCTGTGAACTAAATGCGTTCGATGAACCTAAGAAAATATATGTAATCTCAACGTATTTAAATTTCTACCGCATTTAGTTTTAAAGCATTACCAGATTATTGTAATAAATCAGATGATATTTTCACAGCATTATATTAATTAATGTACAGTCACACTATTTGACTAATACGCAAGAATTACTTCACAAAACAAACGGGTGTAGCGTAGCTACTTCTCCGGTTGAAATGTGCAAGTTGTACCACCGTGCAAAAATGGTTTAAGAATACCGTTAAAAAGCCTGGTTAGAAGTTCAAGGCGGTACCGGGAGCCAACGTAGCCGTCTTATCAGGGCCCGCTCGCCCCCGCCTCCGCCCCTCCTCACGCCCGGTGCCGCTCAAGTCGCCATATTTCACGCCACGCACGCTCCGCTACCGATATCATTGCGCTCATCAACCCGCGCGCGATATACATACATATATGCGCTTTTTATGCTGAACACATTTTTATTAGACGGTATAGTCGTTCGTATTACAGTGTTTGTACAAGCAATGCATGACGGCGCTACTTCAGTACCAGTGGATAAATCAAAGAATAATACGCGAAAAAGGCAAGCGGTATTTGAAACGGGGTTTTGGAACTCGCAATGTTCTCTTTCGTTCGTATTCCTCGCTGGAGGCCGAAGCTTATTTTAATATCTGAATTATTCATTCATTATCTTTATTCTGTATATAGCATTAAACATCCGTTTATTATTATATAGAAGATAAATTTTCGTCGCCCGTAGTATACAAAGACATTTCTCATATCTTGTCAAAATTATGATCGCGTGGCGCATTGGTAGGTTATGTTATACCGATCTCAAACGCTAAGGTTTTCGATTTCAGCTTAGGGCCAAGCAGACATCGCGGATAAATTTTTGTTTGATAGTAATAGATTATTAATAATTATTGTCATATTAACTACAAGTCTACGAGGGTAGCGGGAACGTAAAGGGGAAAAAATTAAAGAAATTATCAAAACTCCGACAGAAATTATACAATATTCACAACGATACGAGTCAAGTCTGGAACACTAAAAATAAAGTATCAGAAAGTAAAGCCAGCGGCGCGGGGACCGTCGCCGGCGCTTTGCGGAGACTGCAAAAAGTTTGAAGCTTTAATGCTATGTTGATATTTTGAATGTGCAATTTATAATGTAGCTGTGCGTTTACATGTCGTAGGCGCCAGTACAATGATGAAGGTTAAAGGTATGAGTATGTAATTGTAGTAAATTACTTGTAGGCTGCATTTTCTTATATTTTACGGATGTAAAAATACTCTTGTGCACTTCAATGGTAGGCAATTCTTTGAGTATTTAATTTTTGAATAAAAAATTATATTCCGATACGATTTTCTGAAACTCCAGCTGTAGATGTGTCAGGAAACGAAAATAAGTATATTATTTATTCAAGATTCATCAAGATTTAAATAGTTAAGAATGTATCGTAATGTATAAGTATTCTACGTATGTCTTAATAAAATGGCAAGGAGTTACTATGGTCTTTAAAAATCTATAATTACTTCATTGAGATTGAAGTTCATTCAGAGGCCGCGGTTGCGAAGCTACTCCTGAGGACTCAGTAGAAAAAACTCGTGAAAGTGAACTTTCATTCCCAAGAGGTGTCTCACACTCTCAACATTTTAATTGATTTAGAGCAGAAATAGTCATTCTGGTTATTAGTGCCTATTATATGTACAGGAAGCTCGAGGGGAAATACTAATTAGGACACCTACATAGGAAATGAAGTAGTTTTTTTTTCATAGAACCACTACAATTATCAGTGGTATGTTGACTAGAATACTTTAATTTATGACATCAGTTTGTAGCAATACAAAAGGTAACTAGTTAAAAAATTAAGAATATTTGTTCTGGATATGGAATTCCTAAATATTTAATTCGTAATAAGAAATCTCGGGCGTGCACGCTTTTATGCAATTTTATTATAACAGCTATTTACGAAATGATAACCGGCACAGACATTCAATTACGGGCCAGGCTATTAAATATGCACGGTTATTAAAGCCATAACCGTTACATAAATGTACTCGGCATGGCCGTGCCGGGAAGCCGCTTTGGAATATCAATTTAAAATTTGAAAATGGAGGGCGCTCGGCCACTTTGGAGGGATGTTTATTTAAGCAGCCACTTTCTCCCTTAGTATTTATCACGTCCCTCCACTGACCCGCTATTACCCTTAGTCATAACTTTACATCGTTCGATTATTCGGCTATTTTATAAATTAGAATTTATAATGTATTAACTTCGCATTCGACATGCGTAAAATCAGCTCAGCAACTTGGCGTGCCCTGTTGGGTGAGACTGACCAATAGAGAACAGCTGAAGGAAAAATACTTTCGGTACTATTTTTTAATCGCGGATCAAAGTAGTAATAGCGAAGGGTCCTATATCTCCTATGGGACCTAAATTTCAAGCAATTATCTGTCACGGACGTCCTAGAGCTCGACAACATATAAGCAGCAACGGGTCTGGCCTCTTGGTCATTAACCTAACCTAAGTGCTAAGCAGAGATTGTGAGTTCAATTCCCAGACTGAACAACTATTTTTCTGATAAGCATCAGAGTTTCTACAGTACCTGCCTGTTTTTGGGATCAGGTCGAAAAAAAGTCATCCCATGATTTCATTTTATTTCATATATGAAAATGATAGCTTATATTTTCCACGTCTTAAGTTAGTGCAACTAACAGAACTTGTCAATTTGAGCTTATTGTGTAAAATTGAACTATTGCCTAAACTTTATCTCGATGTTGTTCACCTTCACCCACTTTAGGGGCACGTGTCCTGCCTCGCAAAGACACGTAGCCGATCGCCGGCGCACTTATTTACTTCGTTTGAAACTGGACACGCTGCCTGAATACGGCATTGATTTATTTCGCTTATTCAGCCTAACCTTGTACTAAATTTCTTTGAAATAAATTATGTTCCACGAGACAATCCGAATTACAAATAGTTTTCTTTAGTCCAATACTGTATTTAAACAGACGACAAGTGTCAAGATCCATGAAACAATCAATCGACAAACAAAACCAAAAAACATATTTTTGAATAAGATTCTGGAAAGTAAAATTAGTAACAAAAATGAATGTTCGAATATTCTTTGTTACTGGGCGTTACTGGGCTGCGTTAAACTTGTATATTGCTGTGTATCTATTCATTATTTCCGCAACATGTTCCGTTATAACATTGTCCATTAAGCTTTCCGATAAGATATTCATATAATTTTAACATAATAATTCAGTTATCCTAGATGTATGATATATAAAAGGCGGCCTTACGATTCGAGTTCTCCCAATTCTATAGGAATTATAGCTTTGTAATACAATTTTACAGATGTGAATAGAAGGCGGGCGGGGACGGCGGCCGCGCGGAAACTCTGAATAAAGAGCGCGAACCCCGCGCTGACAACGTTGTCGCTTCGGTAACTTTTACCCAGGCGATATAACGATACAGTGTGGGTTACTATCTCTATTTAACCGAAATAAACGAATTTGATCACTTTACTTTCATATTTATCGATTTCATATATAACGTACGAAAGAGTATGTAGGTACGATTTATTCACATTTCAAATTCTTAGGCTGGTATTCAACCAGGCCAGTACAAGAAATATTCGTTACAAAGTCTGAGAATCATAATCTAACATACGAGTAAAAGATCATATGAAAAGGAGAAAAAAAATTGAGAAGTAAAAATATACTATTTCATAACGATCATCTTTATATTATTCTTTTACATTTTATATTATTCTTTTTAATTCTTACTGACTACATATAAATTTGGCGTAGGGAAATTGTCATTGTAAAATTTTGTGTGATAACGTTTTATTATGAGTGATCCAAATTAGTGTTTTAATTTCGAATTCCGAGACTGTGTTTGTGTCTGTATACTTTGCTTAATAAAAACCGAACTTTACAACATATAACTAGCTATTTAATGGACAAACCTTTATCATTTCTGAATCCCTCGCCAAATCGATTAATTTAACATTTACCAACAATACATTAATTCCTGGGGCAGAGCGTTACTTTAATATTAATGTTTGTAAAATACTACCTGTTATGGGCAATTTTAGCACACATGCAATCTACGGCCAAGTTTCACGGGCCGAATGAATTTTAACGTAGGCGCATTCGGAGCGGGGCCGAATTGCTTTAACTTAAACGTGAGCCCTCGTCTTCATATATTCGAGAAGGCGGGGATATTTTAACCCAGCGACTACAGTTCCATGAAGCTCCGTAACGGGTGCTTATTCCTGTCAGTGCAAGAGTGAAGTATTTTCGGGTATTTGTTCGAGATTAGAGCGTCGCATGGTATTATCTTCTCCGACTGGACGTGGCGCCGAGACGCTCGATGTAAGGGTTCGTGGACGTTATTAAAAGATATATTCAGATAGTACAAATATACCACCATTCCAATATATGTCATTGTGCACACCAATAACTAAAGTAACACATTTCACATACACAAAAGGCTCTCTATCGTTTAAATAGCGATCTCTTTCAGAAAACTTAAGAACAGATGAAAGTATGTATAAAATAATAGATAAGGCTTATCATTACATTAAAAAGCTGATTTCGATAACAACCGATACCTACTATTGGTCATGAGAACTCATGACAACTAAGATGACAAAATTATGTAAACATAAACAAAATTATGTAAAAATGTAAACTAGATTGGCAATGACAATCACCAAGTTACCATCTATAATCGAGTTAATTGCTTTTAGATTTATGTATTCCCAATTTGTTATAAAGTCGTATTAAGTGATAATTTTATACTTCGCAATAGTTAGAAAGACATTCGGAATTAGGATAAGCCACAGACTCCCAGAAGTGATTGCCACCTGCCGGGTCGGACCGCAGATAATGGATAACTTGTCCCTTTGTCTTCCTTTATTCCAGTTCAAATAGCCTCGGAAAATTTGAGCAGAAAGTGCGGGCCAAGGACCGGAGAAGTGGGCGGAAGATGTATTGTTTCTAAGATTAAACTAAACATTCCACTATTGTAATGAACTGTCATCATATCATTGTAATAAATACATTTTTTGTTTAAATTATGTAGTATGAGACGCCATAACACTGCAGGGCTTGCTGAAATTTGCTGAAGTTCATGAAGGATAGACCTATAATTATTTATTTATTTGATAATGGTAATAGCACACAACATAATATTGTAGACAGACAGCAGTGTGCATACAACGATAGACTGACGTAACGCTGAAGCAGTTAAAACCGTATATTATCTTTATCTTTTGAGATAAACAATCCTAAATGGAAATAAAAACGTATGCGAGGCGTTGAATACTAAAATTTCGTTTTACGTGCGATTTATTATACGAGCCGTTTAGGGGGAATTATGTCACAGACATTAGGCGTTAAGCGATAAAAGATCAATATGTTATAGAGCAAATAAAAAAAATTGAATGTCCATATTTTATTTTCTGTATTCTTATTTTATTATTAAACCTGTACGTTCGCTAACACACACACACACACACACACACACACATGACACTGACTGACTAGAAATCAATGCATAGCTGGATCCGCTGAACCTAGAAAATTGAAAATTTACAGAGGGTCTTTATTTATCGTAAGTCAGCCGGATATTGGAAATTCCAACACTAACGCTGAAATATACGAGTTGAAAGTTTGCATGAATGTATTGTTATATAGACGTCTACGTGAGCAAAGCCTTAAGGCAAAAGCTGGATAATAAACATTCATTTAATTGTCTGGGAAGACAGTTAATCTGCTTCCTGTAAAGTGAACTTTCTTCTTTCTTAATACCGTAGTAAGACTATTGAATACAACACAACAGTAGATGAAGTATCTATAAGTATTTCCCCTATTTTATACCAAAGAAACCGAATAGCTTTAATTTAGCACGGATATATTTGGATTAACTGTCAAAATTCGATTTTTATTCTAATCTCTCATCTTGAATTTCATCTTCATGTGACGACTATTCAGATCAGTCACTGAATCTAGAAAAATAGTATAGTTTTTTTTTGTAATTTCACTGCCTTGTGTCTTTATGACTTATCTCATATTATTATCAGAATTATTTTCTTATACATTTCGCTTGCCACAAGTCGTACGCGCTGAAACCGATCCTTAACAGGAAAGATAAACAAAGCATATATCGGTGTCGGTATGGGATTAAAAATGTTTACAAACGTGTAAACAATGGAACAACGCAGCGGCGCGGTCTGCAGCCGTCGCCCGCGTGCACCGGCCGGCCGTCCGTGGAGGATATTGCGGAGTGATTCAATGGAGCGGGGACGAAACGAGGGACAAGAGAATGATTAGCTAAAATATTCACGTTGCCACTGAAATATTATTATAACAACATGTTTACTGTGGTTTAAGTCATTTTTAAAACTATAGCAATTTTTCGGGCGTTAACATGACAGTCTATTCATATACGAGTACGTTTTCAATTATTCGTTGTTGTACATTTATTTAGTAAATCATATGCTTATTGTCATCATTATCTATACAAACTATTGGTTGACATGTTTAAAATAATATGATAAAATGAACAAATAATTAGCATCATAACATATTTTATTAATTATTTTAACACAAGCACCAATATTTAAGCAACACTTACATAATTAACAAGATTTACGTAAATAAATTAGTAAAATCTCGACTGTTAACTTGTGTTACTAGAATGAAGTTCACGCCGGAGACTTGTAAGAAAAGTTGTCAAAGAGATTAAATAACACAAGCTGCTTGTCTCGGAGTTTGCGTGTATTGCTCGCCCGAGAGTTCAAGGGTCTTTCATTTAATGGCAGGGAAACATGAAGCGTCAACTCCATTACGGTCGCTTAATTTGTTACAATAAAAAACAATAAGACTCGCCTTATAGTTTCATTATCTTCTCGAACGGCACTATATACAGTTTTAAACACTAAAAACTTTGGATCTCTTATAATAATAGTTTAATAATAGTTAATTTTAGAAGTACTTAAGGTTTTCTGAAGAAAAGATAAAAGTCGTCGTCGTTGAAATGGGAGCATAAAGGTGGCATCAGAAGATTCCGTTACCGCGCAACTTTATTAATAGAAAATTTATAGAAACATCGACGTATTTGAAGACAGGGAAAATTTATGCTCTAAGACTTCAAAATATTGCAGTTAAGTTGATCTATTCGAAAACCAATAAAATATTGAAATAGTAGAAGATATATAAAATTTATTTATGTTGAAAATTTATCTATTTGATTTTATTTTATCTTTGGAATTAATGATTGCAGTATATAAGTTTAGAGTTCTCATGCAACGGAATTATAACATTACTAATCATGTTCGTCTTTGAAATGACAAATAAAAAATTCCACTATAGAAAGAGAAAAAAAAAAGACTAACAATGGCCAGTGCGGCACGCAAATATCGCACATTTTTTACAAGTTTTTACGTTAAAGATATTTTCATAAGCCGCCTGTCACCGTGAAGAATTTTCCCATCATAATAATGTACGATATCCAAACAGGTGGCATACCTGGGAACTGCCTAATATCGTAGGCCTAACGCAGCGTGTACGTCAGCGGAATCCGCCGAGCTCTGAAACCAATCTCTCTTTCTTAGGCTGCGTTCATCAAGTGTTTATTCGAATTCGATTATTAAAAACGATTATATATTGAAATACTCAAATAATTTCATGTGGATAATATTGCTACATAATAAAATTATTTTTGCTAATTTTAGTGGACTTTCTCAAAATACTTTTAGTACTTTTTATGAATACTTTACTTTTTATTTAGCATACATTACAAATTTAATCGTAAAAACTATTAACACGATGGAAATGGGAGTTTTATAAAACCAGTAAAGATTACAGTATGAAAAAAACATAGAAAAATGAAAATTAAGAAATAATCTGTTGGCCAAGGCGCTTGTTGGACAAATGATTAGGTTACTAACTTTCGTAGTAAAATTTCGTCGCTTTCCAATTTTCGAAAAAAAATTGAATTCAAAACACTAACACTCACATATGCCTAGCCTTAATATCTAAGTTTCTTCAATATATTCGTGACACGTGGCCGACATATGAAAATGTATAGAGCGGCCAGCGCGAAGGTGTCGTGTGAGCAGATATCGCTGATCAATTTTTGTGAACAGAATGAATATGACGACCACGAAGAGATCAATAATTTATTTAACATCACTTTAAACTTAACTTAAGCTTTGAAAACAAAGATGCTCTTTTTAACTTCTTATATTTAAAGCTATAAGCGGAATTAAACACGTAGAACAAACGAACCACTAACAATCATATCTACAAGTTGTAAACCGGGGAATGTTGAGAGAATATTTAAAAACATAATAATTAAATTTTATGAAACCTGTCTCAAGATATCCTTCCTTCCTTTGTGTACTTAGTTGTCTATTCTACATATTTACGTCTAAGCTTGCGTCTAAAAGCATTTTTATATATTCTATAAATATTTAGTCGACTTTTTCATAGAATATAGTTTGATTACCGCAACGTAATTATGTCAGGAACATACTTGGTAGCTGAATGACTAACAAAAGATAATTAGGAAGTTAGTGTCCCGAGTCCTCTCGGGACCTCCCTACTCAAGATCAATTCCCGAGCCAACACAATCTCTCGTCCCCAACCCCCGACCCACACTACACGTTCACACTTTTTGCCAAACAAGTATTTTCACGTTAATGTAATTACGTCAAAATAACAATCATTGTAATCTAGTCACAGACATTTCTTGGGTTCCAAATCAGGAGGCCATAAAGGATTGGCGGTTCCTTTGAACTAACCGAATGCTAAATTGAAGAGAGAGTTTGAAAAATGCGGAACATGCTAATTCGGTGCTTGTAATTTTAGTAGAGAAAGGTGTTTGAATCTGTTGTACTTGATTTTCGACTGCCAAACCTATTTCTGCCTTCTACCAGAAGTGTTAAACCGGATTCTGATAAAGAGGATGTGGTACCCTGGTTGATTATAACATTGATTTCCATAGTTTAGATGGACCGTTTGTTCCTTTGCTACTTCTATGTTTAAAACAAACATAAATAACATAAATTCAGTAACCTTCGATATATTAACCTAAATTTTATAAAATCTGCGTTTGAACACTACTTACAAATATAAATCACATAATACAAGCATAAACAGCATAAAGGACAAGTTTATTAAAAAAATATATATTAACTAAATGTAGAATAATGTGGGCACGTGCACTTACTTACGTACTTTTATGGCGTAACTAAAATACTAGGTACACGGAGACTACCCGAAAGTCCGATCACAAATTGAAATTGATATGTGCACGCGTATTTTGTTCTACAAAAACGTATTATGCGTTATGGAGATGTTAAAAGCCGGCGACATCAGAAACCAGCATAGCGATATTCGTTCATTGGTGTCATTTCGTTTTCATATAAAATCGTGCGATAACAAATGGATTCTCCATTAGAGCGCACATTGTGGCGACACCCGCCTCGCCTCGCCCAATCCTTTATAAGATAAAGTTTTTGTAGCGGGGCATGACACCCGCACGTTCCCACAATAATATTATTTCATATACGACAAACTCTCTCTTGCGATCTTTATTTTTTGGATATTGCGCCTGAAGTATCTCTTATTGTTGGTTTAGAAATAAGATACAATTTTTATTTATTTTTTACTTTAATTCTTATTATCATTTACGTCCATGTATTAGTAATTTATATTAAGGAACATCAAAATTCACAACTTCATAGACTTAATGTGGAAGTCCTTGTCATCTAATTTCAACATGAATATCAAAGAAACTTAAAAACCAACTTTCATATAGATAGTTACGTTGTAAGATACAATGTTTGGATTCGCTGTGAAACTTTTCGTACGCAACCTTTACATAAAGACAAAATGCGTCTCATGGTGAGCGGTCGCCGTAAATATCTATACAATCTCGCGCCGCAGCTATTTGTGTTAAATATATTCACGTAAAATCCAGCCAGTTATTCCTTTCGGCAGCGACTCACAAAATGTTTCTGCTTAGCATTTGTTCGGTTTTTCTAAGGTATTCGTTCGTTGAAAAAGTTGTTGCGACACCTGTGCCCGGTTTTATGTTTGCACGAGGCTCCATTTCACAGTTTTGTTTTTTAACGCCACGAGAAAAAGGTAAATCGGATATTTGCATCGCGTTGAAATCTGTACATTTAACAACATCATTATCTAACATCTCGAGATATCATATGAAGAATTAGTCTATATTAATTAATTATAATATCATCCGCCCATTTGGGTTGCCAACCTTGTAAGGTTTGCAGTAGTAGCGATCAGTGGAACATAGACTTCCGGTAATTGGTGCCACTCATCTTGGTTCTATGACTACAAAAATTATGATTATATATTATTTTCGCTGTTGTTTACCTTGTTTGAGCTACCTAAGTAGCCCGTTTGAAAATGTAGTCCATCTGAAACCAAGCGGTTCCTACCGTTTATGGACAATTATATCAAACTTCAAGAATAATTTATGTTGTACGTGAAGTCGGCCATAAATATATTGTCACTTCTGTAGACGAAGTGGGAACGTTTCATATTAGCAGCACATGACACTGCTGTCATGATATAGAAATAAATATGACATTCCATTTTTGTTATTCGCAGTAATTACGCCTTCGAAATCGTTTTCAGGTATGCTCATGCTCATGGCCGACATCAACTAAATGTTAGGTAAATATTATACATATGTATATACGTGAAATATGTACTTCAAGTCTTTTGAAAATTAAAGAGCTCTATACTCGTTTATTTGCTGCTTTCGTAACAAAAAATGTCAGTATTATATGATTCCCTATATATTTGTTTTTATGTCGACATCCGTCGGTTGCGACTATCCGCAAATCCAAGGCCTGCGTGGGTGTAATTTCGTCTCGTGGTAGGTTATGAACACGGTTACCAAACTATACTACACAATATTATGGATTAAATATCTCAAAACATACATACGTTTTAGAAATATAGTTATTACATACATTGAAAATATATATTTGGAAATAATGCCGCAATTTTTTATGTTAGGTTTATTTTTGTGAATTGAAAGGTGTATGCTGTACCTATAACGTACCAAATAAAACGGATGCCCCGTCTAAAATCAATCATAGATGCATTACAATTCGTGAGAACTAAGATTTTTGACTGATGATTCAAATGAGGTTCACCTGAGGGTTCGTTGCTATTATTAAGGACTAAGGTGTTCTCCTCGTTTCCACACTTCTACAACCGAAGCACAAGAATTGCTTCACGGCGGATTATGATGACGACGGTAGTGGGTAGGTGTTATATGGGTACATTATTCGGTAGGTACTGTGTACTGTCAAACTGTAATTCTACCACCTGTCAATTCAAGGTTTGAAGCAGTATTCGGTCGTACAAGCGGGACGTCTCGCGAAGCCCCAGTTATCGGGCAACTCTAGTCCCGACCCACATTTCCAGGCCGCATGTATTCAAAGCGTCCGTAAGCCCCACGTGCTGAATACGTGACGTATTTTGTTTAAAGAGGTCTTCAGAAACCACATTATACATAGCTTGTTTAACTTCATCGGATGCATGTATAGTTGGATACCAATTTACGAAGATCACAGTTAATAACTTTTTATGGATATAAGTGGGATCAGTCAACATTTTTATATTGATAATTGTCTACATGAGACGTTTGTAGCATAAAATATATCTAATCTTAAGTGGTCATTGTAATAACAAATAACATATGTAATCAATTAACATTACAGTCTTTTTGGAAGCAACCTATCTCCAAGAACTAAGATGTGATGTACCGTGCGAGTGCCTCTTTGTCATCACAATCGCCAAACAACAACACAACAGTGTTGTCATGGAGAAAAATATAGGTGTCGCGGTAGGCCTTCCGTGGTCTAACCGGAAAGATTCTATCACCCTGAAATTATTTATTTTGAGCGTTCATTGATAGGATTAATGAAAATAACGCACGTTAGACAGGTCCACATTTGACTTATTAATAGTGAATAAAATAACTATTAAAATTAAGTTAATAAAATTTAAAATTAACGAAATAGTGACCTCTCAGTTCTTTCAATTTCGAATCAGTCAATCCGTTAAAACTAAATTTATTATACTCGTATGTTACTGGTCGTTGGTACCTAACATCTGGATGCTACGTTTCACTTTTGTAAGTAATTGCTAACTAGTACATTATGTTGTTACGAAACATAATATTATATTTTATCGAATATTTCACCTAATAACAAATATATATTTTGTATAACGCTTGCCAAAATAGACAATATCTTTAATCGTTCTCTTAACTCGTAAATCTTAACAATATTGTAGATACACTTTTATTGGAATACCAAGTATGATTAGTATCCTTATGAGAAAGTTACTGACTTTTTATCATGATAAAATCAATATTGTTTACTTTTAAATGTTTCTTATTTATAAGGGAAAACCCATTTCCTTTCAAACTAAAGATGTGTTTAAAGAACTGGCAGTAGTCCAACTACTCAGCGTTAGTTATAAAGCACGTTTCAGGAACTTACATGTTACAGAGAGTAGAGTAGCACCGCCTTAAGCGGTTATGCATACTATGTAATCCTTGAGTACAATGGTGAACAAGCATGTTAGTTGGGAACAGTACAATGTCGCTGCTGGACACATACATAACGCTGAGCTTGCAACTTTGTAAGTCGCCTTGTAACTTAACGGGGCATTGACGTTCGCACTGATTATTCACTACACTTCAATAAGGAACATGCTGTGGTCATGTAGAGACGTTTTTCATCTCACGAAGTATCTTGGTGCGTATGGTTTTGAAAAAAATATAAACAAAATTAAATCAAGTCGAACTCTGTCAATAGCTCTCACTTTGTCTCTGAACGTTTAAATATTCAGTTTACAGTCGAAATGTAAATGCAAAAGATTTTCTCGAAACAATGATATCGAACAATTAATGGAAATATTTTGTTTAATATTCATAAATGAAATACGGATGTTTCAGTGCGGTTATCGGTAGAATGATACGCCTTTACAGTGTTTATAATAAAAGTATCAAGTAATTACTGGCTTACTAATATTCGTTATTTTATGCTATTCTTATTCTTCTGATTTGAATGATTTACGTTTTTACAAGTAAGTGATACTCATTACTGTTAACAAGTGGTTAACGTTAACGATATGGAAATGGTCACTTTTAGGTTACCAAATCAGTAAATCGACCATGATATACCGTGGTGAAACCGTGGTCACTGTCCATGGACACTTGTAACCAACTCCGCAGTGCCAGAATTACTCGTATATCTAGAGTCGATCATTCAGGCGTTAGCTATTGTTTGGAAGAAATGGATGTGGCGAGCTATGCAGGCTCTATCATCCTGTTACTAAAAATTACGAAGTTGTAATCGGTACAGCACCAAATTTAAATAAAACTCCGACTATTAAACATTAGCTTAATGTTTTTATGCACAATTACTAGACCAGATTGCAACTCCAACAGTATGGTGGAAGTACAGTCTAGGCGTCCTTTAATAAGAACATAACGTCCAAAACCAGATTTAAAAGATTTTAGAATGCATTGAGAATTACTCTAATCGAAGTCAATGAAGACCACAGGTAGACTATGCCTATATGAATTAAGCGGCCTGCCTTCTGTAGTACCTATGTTACAAGTAAAACTAAACTGAAATGAGCAATGCGATATGCCGACGATGACAATAACTGACAAAACAACTCGTTTTGTAGGTGTAGATAATGCCTCCTGGTTGACATAGAGCGTAACAGCCCTAACAGCCCGCTAACCCAGTTTCTTGGTACTTTCATAAATTTTCATGCCGCGACATGCAAACACACATCTGCATAACCGCAAAGATGGATGCTGATGTCTCCTTGACAACTATGGACGACTAATATTATAAAGATGAACGTCGGATCCTACCTACCATCTGCTGTACTGAGAAGGGCCACTTTTGCTTAAGATGCATACTATTGCTTAAGATGCAGAGTACTACTAAATTTAGATTTGTCTATGCATATTATTGGAATATATTACGAATCCTAAAGTTGGTACCTTGCTCAAGTTTCGAAAATACCTCGAAGAAGAAGTGACAATAGGATACGTACTCGTATATTTACAAATTGTATTTATTGAATACTATAAAATCCATTTCACCTAAGGGAAAGAAAGACATTTCAAACATTATATTAGGAGTAAGAAATGGTGAATCCTTTTGTGCGGGCGTCTATTCCATTATTTACACTGAGCGGTCCCTGTATAATCGCTGGAGAGTTAACAAAAGAACGCGAGACAGCGGCGCAGGCTTTTAGTAGAGAATGGGAGAATAGTGACAAAGGGACGCGAGGACGCCACCTTAGAGTGTACACGATGTAGATGGCTGGAAATGCATCCAGTTGTGTCTTGTCGTGCAGTATGGTAATCATGAGATTGACTCAATTATACAGTTTTTTAAGGTTTAAAATTAAGCCACCAAAAGATAAAACAATTGAATTAAAAATACACGTTAATTGAGATTTTTAGAACCCACTGCAAAAATCCCATAGGGTCGCACAATATGAACTATACAAAACATCTTGACTTGTACATTATAAACAATTAAAATTGTTTCACTATAATTAAAATTTTATTACTTTGTTTAATGTAAAAATTTTATTAGTAAGGTCAGTATAATATAATGTGCAAATAAAAAATATATTAGAGGGATTCTTCTAATCAAAACCTTCTACTGCCATGACGGGCATTTTGTACCTATTTGTAATTCTAAGTTTGCTCCACAATATACGAAGGCGGGCAAATCGCGTACAGGTGTTCGGGATAAAGATGACAATGTGCCACTTGCGTCTTGTGAGGGCGTTAGTGGCATTGTGCTCGAGGATGTGCTAGTTTGCGTTCCCATCGGCGAAAACCGCCCGCAAACTGCTCCAGGAGAAGTGGTAACTCTCGTGGCGGATATGCTCGTATGGACTAATCTACATTTTTACTATTGACATACATGTCGATATCTATAGAAATAAGGTTAGAGAACTGTTCGAGGTTCGTACGCGCTCGCACCACCACCACTTACCAGTTTCTACGTTATCACAGTAATGTAGCTGCTATGTGGTGGTTCAAAGACTGTGATAAGACAGGTTCCCTTCTTTATAGCATTTTATTGTGCGCTTCAACATACTCAGATTGATTTGCATTACATTAAAATATACGGTAACTACTAACCAGAATTAATGTATTTTGATTTTTTTGATTTATATTTACTAGGGTTTCGGTGTAAAATAAAACCGCGCCATCAACTACTGTTATAATTAATTACCGAACAAATAGTAGCAGATAAAGGGGACAGGGTGTGCGTAAATCAATTTTTGTACTTCATATTTATATTTATTACCTATGAGCAGCTGCTGTTTGAAATATAAGGCAAGAAAGTATTGAGATTTTTTTAACATCTGAATTAGCAAACGAGCATGTAGTCCAACTAACAGTAAGTGGTCACTGACGCTCATACGATTATGTAATCAACTCCATTAAATATAGGAGTAACATGTAAAGTCGATCATAGATACTTGATGACTAAGACAGTCGCCTTATATGTTAGTGAGCTCGTAAGTAGTGGGATTTTATAGACATTCGTCTCTTCACTTGAGATGTTACTTAAATGTTTATAGTACTATGTCATATTGATATTACAAGAGTAAGGCAGGTAGTGCGTCCCATCGCCCAGATCGAAGTTGCTCGTCACGTCGCGACAGTTGCGATATTAGCTGATGGATTACCTCTTTGCTTCCCCGCACGTACACCCCCCCCCCCGCCCTCCCGCTCGCCTCTCCCCCGCCCGCACCTCGGGCTACAACTCTCGGGATCACTTGAAAATTGTCCACAAAAAATATAACCGACACGATCCGGCCAACTTTCCTTAAGTGTGTATACAGGTTGATTTTAAATATTTAATTAAAACTTTAGCAAAAATTAATTAACTTGTCAACGAATTATTTAGTATTATAAGTACTTTCGTGAAGTCCCAATTATATACATAACTGTACAATCCTTTTGTTTGTTGAAATATTGCTACTGTCGTAATTTTATTTATTTATTTATTTATTAAGGATCGCCAACGGAAAGTACACATCACTAAAATTATACAACAAGGGAAAAGAA
>DWON01002048.1:0-21956 GCA_018251015.1 Phocides pigmalion okeechobee
ATTGATTGTATTTTTTCACAGGACATTTTATTTATTTTATATTTTTTCTAAAATGAAATGACTATTGGTTGGAATTGACGTATATTAATTACTTTAACTATAATAATGTTTTCATTTGTATAATTAAAAACGCAAAAAGTTACTGAAACTCAAATTTGAAAAAAGGCATATTTATGTCATTATTTTTATTAAAAAATTACATAATAATATTGTATTATCTAGATAGGATGTTAAAATATTAATAAATAGTTGTAGCGAAGGTGTGTTGTGTACGCAGGCAAGTCCCCGCGCGTGTCGCACGAGGCGCACCCGCGCAAGGACGCGGCGGCGCGCCGGCCGCTGGCGCGCGCGCGCTCCGACCCGCACCTCGCGCGCCACGACCCGCTGCCACACAACACTGGTGACCTGTTCCTTTTAATTGTTATTTTATTTTTTAAACTATCAAAATATATATCTCTTGTGTATTGATGACCAAATTATCGTGAAATTGATAGTAATAATAAGTAACATTTTTTTTTAATCTGCAAAAATGTATATGTATAATTAAAAGAAATGCTACATTTCCAAGACGAATTTCTAGACGTTTACTTACACACGCTTTCATTAGATTTGTTCTAAAAGTGGTTCTTATGTTTCTTTTATTAGACGAAACCAAAGATTCGGTTGTGACCAAGCCACGAAGATCTTACTCTCTGGACTCTTTGAGGCAGACATCTCAACAGGACGAAAGGGATTCTGCTAGTGGTAAATATACACACTGTAATGGTAATTTACGACTTCGCGTAATATATATGTAAAAAAATATGTTAGGCTCAAGAGCAACCCTATTACACTGTATTTCTAAATCTCTCGATCGCTTTAATCTGATTAAATTATAAATATTCGTTTATATTGTTTTTTTTTTATTTGTGTCGAAGGTTCTCGTTCTCCATCACCGGCGCCCTCTAGTGGTGTTGAAAGCAGTTCTATCAAGGATTCCCCCTTACAAATTGACTTGGCATCGGATGGAGGAAATGTAGTAGGTAAGTTGTACGGTGTAATTTTTTTAAACAACTTTATGACCGCTTTTATTTTCCATAACACGTGTTTGTTTGAGAACAAAATTACTCGTTACTGGGTCGGTTAGAAAAACGGCAACTTGTTCTTAAGGTACTCAAATTACTGACTTATGAATATCTATTGTTGGATAAAGCTCATTGTCGATATTCCAAATATTCTCATTTTTTTAAGTAATACTATTTTAAGTGAGTAATAATGAAATAATTAAGTCTAAATGTAATGGATAAATATATTAAGTTATGTAATTTAATAAAAGTGGGAAAGTGAAGTTAGCTCATATTGAGTAATTTAATAAAAGTGGTGGATTGAGAGTAGTTATCTTTAAAGTTAAAAAAAGATACATAATCTTTTTACATTTTGTTTTGTTATACTTCTTTCTAGTATTTTTTACAGCAATCGAGTTACGAAAAACATAATACTATTTTAGGAAGTTTAGTATCTTCGGATCATAATGTCGTTTATCTACCCAATCCTTCATTTTGCCATTGATTGCATTCGACAACATCAATCATTACATACTAATAGTGTTTCGTCTCCAACTCGAAGGTGAGAGAACGAAACGAGGATCAACCTGTTTTTCAACAGAGTGGTCCGAGAGCGAGACGGGCGGGGGCGGGGGCGGGGGCGGCGGCGGCGGCGCGCGGGCGGGCGTGGGCGTGGGGCTGGGCGGCTCGGCGCGCGGCTGGCTGCCCGACGTGGCGTGCGTGCTGTGGCAGCGCATGCTGGCCGCGCTCGGCGACCCCAACCAGCTGCGCGACCCGCAAGCGCACCATCACCTCTTCAACTACCTCATACACCTCAACTCTACCCTGCTCAAGGTCGGTCCAAATACATTTTACGGATCTACAAGCATTTTGGTTAAAATTAATCTATTAATACACTTTATATTTTAAGGGTCTCCATACATACTGAGCAATTCAATCTAGTTCAACCAGTACACTTAAGATTTTAAAGGTCACTCTCCTACTATCTGTTTGAACAGGCTTATTTTAAATTTACATGACATTTAGCATGTCAAAACACAATTACAAGCATTTATTTCAAATTATACTATCTGTTTTTCTCTGGCAGTAAAACCATCATATTCTCCTATTATAGCCTATACTAATAATTGTATAAAACGCTTACACAGATTGTGTAAAACAAAACGTTAAATGTAAGTTAAGTTATTAGTGAGTTTATAAAGTGTATTTAAATACCTTATAATGGAATAAAATTTTGATTTTGAAAACCATTTTCATGACATAATTTATACGAGGTAAGTCCCTAGGGGTTACATTGAATTTGACAAATAAAAACATATCTATGTCATATTATGTAGGTGGAGCCTTTACATGTAAGCGGAATTGTGTTTTATCTGATGAAGCTTTTAGAATAAAATATATTATTATTTGGTATCAAAAATCTATCAGTTGCATTAACAAAACTGAAAAGAAATAAAAATGTCATACAATAATTCCTGGAATACGAATTTCAATTCGTATGTTTGAACAGAAATTCAGAGAAAATCCGTCGAAAGCATCTAAATCAGTTATTGTATCGAACACAAAATCATTCGTAGGGCAAATGGAAGCATGCTAGAAACCCAAAATCAAAGTTCACTTAACCGTAAATTAGTAAGTAAACATTAAAGTGCTATGACTCCTAGTCACATCGTCACGCCGTCACGCCTACGTTGTGAAACCACGTCGTTCAACACCACGCATCTGTATGTTAATAGATATCACAAATATAGCAGACAACATACTTATCACTTGATATCTGACCGTTTGGCAGATGGCGTAATAAAATATTGTTATTCCCAGTTTTATCTCGATCGGATCATGTTTTGTTTTGATCAGATCATTACTCTTATATTGTGCACTTGTATTTATTTTAAACATATTCCGACCGCGGTCAATGTATGGTGTTGTTAAAATTGTGCGAACTGTTGTCGAACGCGAAATGCTTTAAGGATTGCCAATGCGAAAGAGGGCCAGGAAAAAGGAGACTCCTAAGGAGGCTCAGGAGGAGAGAGGTTAAAATTTTGTTATTATTTTGTTTAATACAAAAATATATTTTTTTCTTATTTATTTAGGTATAATTTTCAGTGAACTATCAGATGCTACATTAAACTAACAATGTTCTCAGCAATTATGATCAATTTACTAATCAAAATAAATTATTTTGATGTGCTTTTGCGTATGTACACTCGTGCACGTTGTTATTTTTGTATTGCTTGTATTTTTTAAATAAAAAGCGAATTTCTATTCGCAGTTACAAGTTTATTCATTGTACATAATATTAAAAAAACTAAACATAACCCAGAATTCTTAAAAATAGTTGAATTTTGACGGGTTGAGTTTTGACGCATTTTGAGGGGACTTTTGCCTAAGAATAAAAATAGAAATAGATTATGAGAGTTATTTTAAAAGCACATAGAGTTGAGTAAAGCATATTATAAAAGTTATTGAAATTTAGAATTATGTAATATACTTATAACTATAATATATACTTATAAGTACATATATTATAGATGGCATACATGTTTCTCATGCACGTTTTTTTTGTATCGAAATAAATATTACAAATCTGAGATAGAGGGTACTTTTGCGTTTTCTCGTAAAACGTCAATTTATTCAATGAAGTTGTGATTTTTATTTATTTAATGGAATATTGTTTTAAATGTATTTTTATATTTTTATAGTAATTGAAATAATGCGTTTTAATGGCTTTTAAAATATTCGATAGTTTATCAGATGTGAAAGTGGATTCGGTGTTGATCGAAATAATTACGAGTGGTTATATGAAGGTTATTTGTGTTTTATTGTCAGTTTTGTTTTCATTAAATGGTTACTGTGCATATTAAAATTGTGTGCAGATGACAGTGGAAAGACTCTGAGACACATCTTTCTAAAGTTACACTGTGTAATGTTTATTTATCAAGGGCTGGTTTAAAATGAGTGCCGGGAGTTTTTTTCCGCCTGCTTTTTTCTCCCGGTCAACCTTAGCTAACAGGGCGCTCAAAGCCGATGTACGGAGTTTACATTGTACCGTTGACGTTCATTAAGTGTATGTAAATGCCTTACAATGAAATAAAATATTTGAATTTGAACTGCACTCTATGTTTATTTGGAAATATGTAGTAAAGCCGAAAGGCCATTAATTGAGTACATATATTAGCGCCGCTCATCAATATTTGAAACCTATTGCAAATTTATATAATTATGTATCTTAAAGGATCTAGGAACTAAGATGACACGCTTCAAAATACTCTTTAAACCAGACGGAACAGCGTTACATTACTATTCGGCAAAATTAACAGTCGCCTCTACAATAATTATTATTAAATTATAATTATAATTATTATAATTTATTAAATTTTTATTTAATTAAAGTACTAAGTATTATTAAAGAAAACGTAAGAAGTGAAGTTAGCTCGTCGAATTGTTTACATCGTAAATGATTGACTAGGTTAAGCGACCCCGGTCACGGGCGTGATAGGTGACCGCTAATGGCAAATTGAATGCATAATTCCCTAATTCGAAGGGCACCTTAAGCTCCGTCGCAGCTGTTATCAATAACTAGCAGTTATAAAATATTGTAAGAGACCTTAGTGCGATTAGAAAATGTGATTTTAAAGTAATATAATAACGGAATTTATAAATTTTACTATGTACCAAATACTAAGAATTAGCTATTTTTGATTTTGGATTGCCGATATTTCGAACCAGTTTCATGGCTCGTGGTCACGGCGTAACCACGGTGAATTTCGTGGTCACATCAAATGATCGACAGATAGAGGATGGTTGGACGCGTATATGCGTATAATAGAACCGTTCTCAGCAGTTACTTATAATATATTTTCACTTATTATGTATTTTTTTATGTGAGAAACGTGCAGGCAAACCACCTGATGGTAAGTAGTCGCAGCACATAGACATCCATGTACAATCGCAAACATAACTGAACTCCTATCACATGAACATAGATGCGTTGCTGCTCCGAGGACCAGGATGGTCGCCTCGCTTCAAAGCCGGCAACCGCACCTGTCCAACCGGAACACAAGTAATGCTTTACCGCGGATTATGAGGGTGGCAAGGGACCTCCCCGATCGAACTATACTTCTCCCACCTTTAAAATGTATGTTGTTTTGTTGTAGATAAGTGCGAACCAAACTCTAAATGGCAACACCGAGATCCACGTGCCCTTCAACCTGGTGGCAGGCTGGTGCCTCGAGGCGGAGGCATTGCCACCGTCACATAGGTAAGCAAACATAGATCCTGTTATACGTTGATCTCTATCCTATCCTCTATAGAACTTTTTCTGTTTCCCTGTTCCCTCGTATATTTTTTGACTTATGAGTAAATTACGTATCTCCTTTGCATGATATTTTAGCAGCTTACGGTTTATGGTTTTGAATATTAGCAATGTAATTGAAATAAGAAATAAATATGCTGTTGTCTACCATTCATGAATATCTGTAACTATTTCCATGTAGAACAGGAGTCACAAGTCGATAACATAAGAATTTCAGCTATTAAATTCTCTTAGAGAGTGGCTTGACAAGTAAATCTAACTTATCACCTTCAAAACAGAACAACAAAGCAGTAGCAGTTGTTTATACATTTGATGTATATCGCAGGTTCCAAGCCGAGCATAGCTGAAACACAGGAGACACACATAAAATTTACGGAAGATAAAATCTAAATAAGTTTTTAGCTACAAAAGCGTTAACTGTCAGGAGTAAATGGCTTTGTATATCTATTTTTTTTTGCAGTTTACCTAATGTACTACAAAATACTTTTCTATTTTTATTATTGCGAAAGAGTAAGAAACGGGCATGCAGGCCACCTGGTGTTAAGTGGTCACTGCAGCTCATAGACAACCATGTCCAATCGCAAATAGAACAGAAGTTCTATTTAAAGATGGACGCGGATGCGTTCCTACTCTTGAGGACTAAGATGGTCGCCTCCAATAATGTGTATCCGGCAACCACACCTCCCCAACCGAAACACAATACATGAAGAACATGTTGCTTTACGGCGGGTTATGAGGGCGGCGGTGGTACCGCCCCGGGAGAGCTCTAACGGCTCTACCACTTTTTAAAACTTCATCATATTCTTTAAAATTGTGAAAAAATGTAACTGTGTATGACAATTACTAAATCAAATAATAGAAAAAAATGCAGCTGGTGTTTATACGCCACAATGATAAATTCAAAAAGTGTTGCAACTGATTATAATGTGTATTTGATACGCGTAGGTCTGGCAAGCTGCTGGCGCTGCGCTTGCTCTGCGAGTCAACGCAGGCGCAGGGCCCCGGCGCGCCTTCCTCCTGCAACAACCGCCTGCATCTGGCGCACCTGCATCTGTACCAGAGAGCGCTGCACCATGGTAAGCTCAAAGTCAAACATTTAACTAATCGTGCGGAATCAGCTGTTTAATCTATACATATAACAAAGCTGCAACACTGTCTGTAAATGGCAAATATAGTTAAAAATTCATAATAGGAACCCATAACAATGTTTTTTTTTATCTGTTTGTCTGTATGTTTGTGCACGCTAATCTCAGAACCGGCTTATCCGATTTGAATGCAGTTTTCAAGATTATATTGTGATGAGCTTCACTTAACATTTACTGTTTTTTTTTTCATTTAAATCTGTTCACAAATATAAAAGTTATGTCAATCATCACCGGACGAAGTCGCGGGCACAGCTAGTAACTAATAAATTAATTCTCTCTCAACAGGTCTTACAGGCGAAGACCGCTCAGTGGTGGACGTGCTGGTTGAGTATGCGGCGCCTCGATACCTCTCCTTGGCACTCGACGGATATTCTCTTCTGCTTCTAGACTTTGTGCATGCCTCCACTGTTGTCTTAAACTCTTCGGACATGGGACCGTCGGTAAGTTATTGCAGTAACTAAAATGACAATCATTTCATTCAACGTGTGAATTAAACTAAATGAAGCCATTTAATTTTTTTTTGCGGAAAATCTGATCCAATATAATTGATATAAAAACCTAATAATACACTTTCATAATACATTGCCTTATTTTTGATAATGATTTACAGACAATAAAAAAATGTTTGCTTTAAAAGTACATTTATTAAATACATTTTAAATATATAACGGATACTCACGTTACATCGATATTATGCATAAATCGTGATCACGGCGAAACTTTTCGAGTGATAGAAAAGCCTGTCTATCTACTTAAGTATAATTCGTTATACTTCAGTTGCCTTATTTATAATATTTCTTTTTAATTTGTATATGTCTCAATTTGTTACAGTGCCCTCGCACGGCAGCCGTGACGTTCCTGGGTTCGCTGCTGTCGCTGCCAGACGGTCTGATGAACGCGCCCATGCTGCAGCCTTACCCCCACCAGTACAACACCGTCTCTTGTCCTGATTTGAAGGTAAAGTATTTTATTTGTCACTACAGGTTAAATTTCCAGCTTCTCATACGAGGAGTCCGAAATTTTAATTTGTAATTAGCTACAGTTGCTTTAACGGTGAAGAAAAACATCGTGTGAATGTGGTGGTCAGTGGCCTAAATCTTATCCTAAAAGGATACTCGTGCCCAGTAGTTGGACAGCAAATGACTTGATGTTGAAGATAAAAGATTTTATTTATTTCTTCAGGATTACCGAGAAAAAGTGCACTTCATATAACTTAAAAATAGTTCTTTAACTGTTACCCTTTCAGTGTCTACCAAGTGGAGCAAATGGAGTCTAATGCAATATATTTGTTTGGCGTTTAACGCCAAAACCGATAACAGAGTGTAAAGGGCTAGATTTAAAAACTACATATGCATTTTTTTATGAAAAGAGTAGAAAACGAGCATGCAAACCACCTGATGTTAAGTAGTCGCAGACCATAGACATACACATACAACCACAAACACGACCGAAATCCTGTCTGCGCTCGAACGTAAATGCGTTGCTACTCCTGAGGACTAAGATGGTCGCCTCGCTTCAAAGTGTAGCCGGCAACCGCACCTCTCCAACCGAAACACAAATAATGTTTTACGGCAGATTATAAGGGCGGCTGTGGAACCTCCGTGGTCGAACTGTAGTTCCCCTACCTATAAAAACATAATATAATAAAATATAATAGAGAGCACATCAGTCAAATAGCAATATATTGGCACATCTGCATTTAGTGAATTTTACATAAGCTGGAAAAGAAAATTGATGGAATGTTTAATGTAGGTATGAATTTATTTCGACTACAATGTTGAATATCTGGTCTCGTTGTGAAAACATGCGTATTACCATTTTTCCTTTTAGTATGTAATTGTAAACTTTCATATTATAATAGACAGTAGTATAAACGCGTATAAATATTTTTTGTAAATGTGCCAATTTATAGCTATTTGACCTACCCGTGTATCCAAATATTTCACATATTTCGAGATCTACCCACCTGTAACAAAATTATAATTGCAACGGATTTATTTAAGCTATTTGAGTGTTCACTAACATTAAGACTATTTTTTTTCTGTACGCCTTATATCATTATTGTCTCTGTAAGTGAATTTTTGCAATTCTTGAAGAGAGATAATAAAGATCCATTAAACCTAAACCTAAATAAAAATATTGTATATTACACTATAGAATATTCTTAAATCACTTGTCAATGTATCACAATGACAATGTATGGGTGCGGTTCCCAGGAACACGTGCTGAACATCGTGGTGCGCGTGTGCAGGCGCGAGGGCGCGGCGGGCGCGCGCTGCGCCGGTGCGTGCGCGCTGGCGGCGCACGTGGCGCACGCGCTCGCCACGCGCACGCACTGCGAGCGCCTGCCCGGCTACGTCACCTGCCTGCTGCAGATGCTCATGGTGACGAACCATCATTATCTTACTAATGTTTTGACGATATGTTGAGAGAGGGCAAGTTTGAGCAATGACTACTCTTAAAAACTAACTACTTTTCTCTTTTTTTTAATATACATGAAAAAAGTTATTTTATTGTATATGTTAAGTTTCATGTACATATGAAATTTGTTTATTTATTAAATTATTTTATCTTATAATCATTTGTTTCAGATGAAAAACAAAACAATAGCTAAAGTTGTAAGCGACGCTATATTGGTGTTAGCTGATTATACCGACCACATCGTAGAATTATATCCTGGACTTGCTGGTACGCATTTGGAAGTGCTATATATTTAAGTTTCCCTAAGAAAACAGAAAATTAAATCATTAAGTTTAATTAAATAATCGATGACAACAAATAATGAATGTATACTGATATAAAATATCAAGTAAATCACCCTCGTATCAGAGTATATAACTTGTCTGATGCAACTTGTACACGCCTAAAAAAATGATGTTTTGGTACACAGAGAAAATAATAAAATGGATCTGCGCGTGCCTGGCGCAGCTGTCGGCGGGCGGCGGGGCGGCGCGCGAGGCGCGGCCGCTGGCCGGCTCGCTGCTGCTGTGCCTGGCCGAGTTCGCCGCGCGCGCCGGGCCCGCGCGCCTGCTGGCCCACGCTGTGCCCGAGCCCGACGGAGGCCAGTCGCTGCTCCTTATCATATTCAAGGTTAGCACACGTCGCAGCCCTCTTGCCATATGAATTAAAAAAATAATAGAACCCTTCATGTTTTAACTTAAGACACCCACAGCCTGCTGCTTTCCATATTCAAGGTTAGATCAGTTCACACCCTCGTTAAGTTAGGATACTGGAATAATAAATACAAAAAAGTTAAAAACACTTAGAAGACTATGTACCGTTTGAACCGTTGATATTTCTACTACGTTCTATTTTTAAATTGTTTAGAAGAAATCTCTGCCTATCGATAAGATCACCTTTAGTACGTTATCGTTGTTTGATAAATTGATGTAAGTATCTAACTATGCGTAATAAAAAGTATCGTGTTGTATCATCGTTAAGAAGATGGTAGGTCGTAATATTACAATTACAGACACAACAGGCTCATCATATTAAAGATTGGACACTCTTCTTGTCTCATGATACTTGAAAAATACACACAAAAAAGTGGCATTTTGAAAAAAAAGTGACCTTTTATATTTCAACTCCAGACATCCGACAGTCTTGTGCTAATCATATTCAAGGTTAGGCTAGGTAACACACTTTTTATTCGGATACTGTAGAAACAAATGTAAACTAATAAATTGTTGTAGACTACTTTGCATTTCAACTCTTAACATTTTCTCTGCGGCGTACACTAGTGCTCTGTTTACGTTGGCGTTACAAAACTGGGGGGTGGACATTAAGCCTGTGTACTCGAAGATGTTACACAAATGCTAAAAAAATACAATATTTCAGTGAATTGGCTGCGCATCTTCAGTCTAGAGAATACAGCTCCAGTTTAGTGCCGCCTCCCGCAACTCTGACTCGTTGCAATACATGAGCACCGCGGTGAAAGTGTTAAATTTTTAATTACATTCATTATTACTTTGTTGTTAATTCTACACTTCGTATACACTCTATATGATGATCGCGTCACTAATACACAATAGTGCTTAGTATACATTTTACTTGTAAGAAATGATCTCAATGTAAATGTATGATCTCAATGTAAACTTAATTATTCTTGTGACACTCAATTTGTGATGTCCAACTATATTTTCCTAATATTTAATAAATAAACAGTTCTTAGAAATCAATATAATCGTTCATCAAAACACTTATCGGTACAACCACTTGCAAATTATTAGATGTTGTCAATTCTTAAGGGAATGGAAGCAACTAGTAGACTATAATAAGTCTAGTGGTATGATTCCGGCTTCTCGCAATGTTGGTCCGGACTTCGAATCCCAGACGCGCTTCTATTGTTGTCGAAATTATGTGTATTAGAATTTAATTATCACGTAAAGATCCATCAATTATCGCTTAAAAAGAACAAAAACGTCGTGAGGAAACCTGACAGTTCTCAATAAAATATACAATGGCGTGTTAAACGAGATTAATAATATTTAGAAGTTGACGTTTACTTTTTTCTGAATCTGCAGAACTGCAGACCTATACAACTTCAGCCAGTATTTTTCTAAATTTTATTCGTCATTTATTGACGATGTTTTTAGTACCCCATTTATTCATTTACAGAGGAAAAAAATACGTACGGGCTTTGTGGTTTCTAAATGCAGATGAAACCGCGATCCACTGCTAGCTCATTCTAAACAAAATTATGCAACAGGCAATTTAACAATTTTGAGAACTTCCACTTACGTGTTAAACAACGTTACTCAATGTGAAAGGTCAGCGGTGGTGCAAAGCATTGTCAATATGCGCAAGTGTTTATGCAATCAAAAAAACGTTTACAATGTCATGTGTCATACGCATTCATCCGCTAGTTTATTATTTGTGTGAAAATATATATTTATATAAATGACATTTGGTAGTAACTTTGAGATGTTCAAATATCCACGTTGACTCCTATGTACTTCGTATTAATGTTTTCTTTTTATTGCGAAAGAGTAAGAAACGGGCATGCAGGCCACCCGGTGTTAAATGGTCACTGCAGCCCATGGACAACCACGTCCAATCTCACATAGAACAGAAGTTCTATTTAAGGATGGACGCGGTTGCGTTCCTACTCTTGAGGACTAAGATGGTCGCCTCAAATAATGTGTATCCGGCAACCTCACCTCCCCAACCGAAACACAACACATGAAGAACATGTTGCTTTACGGCGCGTTATGAGGGTGGCGGTGGTGCCGCCCCGGGCGAGCTCTAACGGCTCTACCACCTTTAAATACCTTTTAGATCATTATACGCGAAATATTTAAATGATATTCTATTTCAGTAACCATTATTTTTAATATTTTATGACTTGCTGAGTATCAGGAAACAACAACAATATATTTTTTCATGAAGATTGAAATCTATTCATTATAAAATATTTTTTAATATGCTACATAACCTTTACATTGAATACATCTGATACTTGACAATATAGTATTCCCAATATATATTCTCTCATAATATATTTGCTAAACTATAAAAATAAACAGCTAAGCGAACTTATCAAGAGGCACTTTAGTGTTTCTTCACTCACTTCCTACCCTAAGCATAGATATTATTTTTAGCTACAAAATCGTTATACTGCAACCCTTATATTCCACTATTGGAACCCATAACTGAGGAAGAGCTGGAATATATTTCACCATGCTGCTCCAACACGGCCGTTAGACATAGGAGTTAACCAAAATATCGACGCAACTGCCATCTATAACGGTAACGAATGAGGACTTACCTTGTTTTTCGAATTACATAACGTTAATGAAGAATTAATTAATAAAGTTAAATCACCCATGGTCACCCGTCCAAATTCCGGCTACGCTTGACGTTGCTTAATTTTAAATCCACACAATGGGCTTTAAACATTTTTATATGAAAAGACTAGCAAACGAGCATACATACCACCTGAATGCTCATTTTCTTATAATATGCAATTAAACAAAAAAGAACTTAGAAAGAAAATCTAAAGCAACATCGAAGTAATAAAACGTCATTAACACTTACTAAAACTCGATAAAAATTAAAATGATAACTTTATTTCATAATAATAACAGTCAGCCATTACGAGGCGTGACGTAATATCTTAAGCCCTTGCACCAACTAATCCTATACTCCATTGTGATAGCACCCTAATTCTATCACCCCTAATAAGAACCCTAAGCCCTTATTACAGAGGAACAAAGTCTAGAATTGGAGCGAAAAATAAGTGTATCTTTTGATAGGCACGTTAATTGGTGTAATAGAGAATAATAATAAACTTGTAAGTGCTAGTCTGAATAGTGTAACCCGTTTACACTTAGAGCGGATTTTTCGTTTTGATATTCGGGTGTATTTTGGGGGAGATTTTTGAACGAGATTTTTTTATTTATGTCCTATCGGAGGCCGGAGGACTAGAACTGTTTTACTGAGCATCATAGCGTGTATTTGATTCAAATTTATATTTGTATTTGGATATATAAGTGATAACCACAGATTAAAAAGATTTTTCTAAGCAATAACGCATTTATAAGTTCTACTTTCATTATATGTGCGGCGAAACTACCGTGACCACGAGCTATGCAACTGGTTGGAAATATCGGCAATTAAAAATAAAAAATCGTTAATCGTGAATACCCGTTATGTAAAATAATGTATGGATTCCGCGATAATATATGTTTAAAATCGTATATAACTTCTAATTAATATTTCAAATTGACAATATGTACAACAATAATTGACTATAGTACAATAAACTACAAAATACTGTAAGTCAGAAGATACAAAATATATTAAATCGAAATCATTGCATGTACAACAGACGGTCTTATTATAATTAGCGATTTCTTCCAGACAACCGTCGAGTGGTAAACATTGACAGAACTAACATAAGAGATACGAGGTCGTGATGAACAAAAGACTATATTATAAAGAGTAGTTACGCTTTTTAATTTCCGATATTTTTGCCGATGTTAGTAGTTTCACAACACATATTTGACCGAATAAGATGCAAACATTTTCCACCGAATAATTGATAAAGTTTTTTATATTAACGCGTTTATATCTTCAAATTAATGTTTGAAATCAATCATATGAAGTTCATACGAAATATTTTCAAAGTTTTTACTTCATATTAACGCATTTATTTCATTTAAATTATATTGGAATTTGAAAATATGCGGCATGTCCCATATTCAGAATCGTTTTTACTCAACATTTAACCATTTATAAGCTCAAATTAATATTTTACATTGATAATATGAAATGTTTACCAAATATTTACAATGTTTTTACTTCATATTAACGCATTTATTAGGTTCAAATTAAAATGAAAGCTTACCAGTATGCGGTATTGGCCATAGATTGAGAATATTTTCACTTAGTATTTACGCAATTGTTCATTTCAAATTAATATTTGTAGTTAAAAATATGAGACATTTATCATAAAATTAAAATATGGTATCAACGCAATTATTACGTTCAAATTGAATTTAAGCGCGAATATGACTTATTAAGTTACTATAGATTTAGAAAAATTTCATTTAGTATTATTTCATTTATTATGTTTAAATTAATTACGGGTGACAATAATTGAGGTTGATTGCAAAAGCTGTCAAGTGAACTGTGGTAATTAGAAGCACATCACATTCCAATACTAATTCGGATCGATCTAGTATCAGTACAAACATTTGAGATATTCAGGCGACCTCAAGATGTCAAATTCCCACCGAAATCCGATCTAGGCCTTTACGATACCGATGAGGGTGACAATAAGCGTCCGTGTCCCGAGCCGTGATTGGCTGCCCGGCGTGACGTCACGCGGCGGTCACGCCCTCGAATTATAGGATTAGTGGCCGGCATTGGTACCTAGTACTGAGAAATTGATGTCAGTCTTTGTGCTCTACCTTCGTATTGTAGAAGCAGACTTTACTCGTAAATCAAAGAAGCGTTAAGCTTAGTGGTTAAGGTTCACTGCAGTTCGATTCCTTAGCACTCTGATTATTTTAAAGTTAACAGAAACTAGAAAAATAATGATTTGCATTAATGGTGCAGGAAAACATCGGGAGGAGACATGCATAAATAACAGTTCTCCATAAACTTCATAAAAGGCGTATGAAGTCTGTCAATCCGCACTTGGATGTAAATGTCCATTGACTGAAGCGACCACTTGAAGATGGTCTGCACCTTAGATTATTACTGTTCCGATACAAAAATAGAAAGGTACTAAAAGCGAAACTTGAAATATTACAACTTAGTCCTCGAGCGTAGCAATCAAGAGGTGGGATGTATACTTCAATTCTTAAAAAACTACTAATAGAAGATATAAATTTATTCAAACATTCTAATTATTTTTGCCCTACAATACAAAACAATACAATGTTTGTACATCTTTTTAAACGATAATAATCATACAAATAAACATATGAAAAACAACGTGATATAAAAAAGGCAGCCTTAACAATGTTACTTGGAAAATCATGCGTAAGAGATATCAACTTAGTCCTCAGAGTAACAGCATAGAATACGTTGGACTTCAGTCAAATTCAAATTTAATTCAAATTCAAAATTTTATTTCATTGTAAGGTATTTACATACACGTAATGAACTAAATCGTATTATAATCAAAAGGCCTGGGTGCCTCTTTCTAATTTCATCAGCTTTTCTTCATTGTTAAAAAGAATGTTGCTGTCACGAGATGTCGAGTAGCAGAACATTGAAATTGATACTTATTTAAATAATTTGTAACTGAAACAATAAATTAATGTAGGCTAATTGTAAGATAAGTTACAACATAAAGTTTTTTAAACAAATCAATAAATTTATGATATTGTATCAGTAGTAAATATGTCTAGAGTTTAAATACAAAAGAAATGGATAAAGAGTAACAAGCTGCAGTGATGAGGAGTCATAACGGGATAACGTAGCGTTATGACGTTTGCTATCACGGCATAGAAGTCCGTCATACCATCAATGAGCATCAATAGATATTACACATCGAAAACCAAAATCAATCACGAAACATTTCTACGAAAGCAAATCGATAGGACGAAATATTTTGTCGTTGCATTCTTTTCTAAGAAGAGTAGCTATGCGAAAAATGTAGTTACGAAAAAACTGACTAGACCTTACATTCTTGGATCTCGTGCGTCGAACTCGGATTAGGGTCCATAATTGCCTCATGGCGCCCGTCGGCTCATATAACTCTTTTTCATTTTTTGGCCCCCGGCTCGAACAGTCGTTTTGTTCGCCGCTTGTTGGTTTTCGGAATTAGCATGTCTTATTAGCATAACTGTCCGATAAGACCTGATTGCTGTTTTAACAGCTCCGCGAAGTGCGTTCGGCTTGAGAAATTTGCGTGAAATTTTCTTCGTGAACACCTTTTGGCTGCAAGCTTTTTGTTTCCTACTTGGGTATGAGTACGACAACGACGGTAGGCCTAAAGCTTACTCCATTAGATTGACCATGTGTGGATTTGTGAAGATAGCCTAAAGGATACTCAATCATGCCGACCAAATGTAGATTGTAGGAAACGCGCCTTTGTGACCAATTTCCGTCGTCACCATCATGACCACAATCTGACAACAACCGTCGTCTGATATTTTCAAGCCTAAAGCCTCCAACAATTTACCTTGGTAGGCACTAAATACTTTTCATTGATGTAATGATAATCTGATAGTAAATAGTAGTAGGCGGCCGGGAGTCGAATCCCTGGTACACATATAATTTTCGAAGTTATATGCGCATAATAAATAATTATCAATTGCTTTACGGCGACGAAAGACATCGGGACAAACATGTCTAAGATGACTGATGCCTGAAATAGTTCTCCATAATTTTTCAAAGAATATAAGTATGTGGATTATAGCCTCACTTTTCTCATTTGAAAGAAGACCCATGCCTAGCAGTACGAATGTTATAGGTTGATGAAGACGTACTCTATTAATTAAGTACTTTAAAGAACCTGTAACGAATATGTCATAGGTATGTTATAATATTCCCATGCAAATCTATGACAAGATTAGGAGCTAGCAAATTCAGGATTTATACGCCATCAGGGCGATTGTACCGCATGTCGAATTTACGGAGCGTTATAAATCACCTGAGTAACCAGCGGAGCGCGTACCAGTCAGACCCTACTAAAGGGACGATGTTGCCGATAAAATATGCGTCTGCGAGCCGGTCACCGAAATGGTAATATTGTTAACAGGGAGTAAAATAACTACACAGGAAACCAAAAGGAGAATTATGCATCATCTCGGGAATTTCTCAATAAGATGTGTTGTGCGCGTGGGGCCGACGCGGGCGCCGCCCCGCGGCGAAGCGGTGGCGCCTCTATCGATTATTCGTGCGTCCCGTTCGCTTGTAGCGCCGCGTCCTACTCGCACGCACGCGGGTGGCGACCGCCGTCATTACTGGCCACCGAGCTCACCTCTTCCAGCACTCTTAGGGCTCTAACACACTGAGTTTTTTACGCCGGCTTTTTCTTTGGATCTGCCTTTGCCAACAAGACGCTCGAACAACTGATTTAACATTGAACGTGACATTCGTTGTTGAAGAACAATATAAAATATTTAAATTTAAATATAAAACGGGTACTCACGATTCGTTTATTTTAAGCTAACAGTTCGATCCAGTTGCATAGATAGTCATCACGGCAAAACTATTGTTGCCAGGCAAACTATAGGTAGATAAGTAATTGAAGGAAATTAACGTAGTGATGAATAGACGCACGGAAGACAGATTATTCTCACGTGCGTGGTTGACCACCTCTCCTTATCCCACCAATTAAACCGTAACTAATATTCATGAGACATCTTTCAGAAGCATTGTACAAGTTATGGTTTGAGAGAGAATTGGTCATGAAAATCTGTCTCGCAGTAAACTAAGCTTATCGACGTAATGCGTGCTACGCAGTTAATACCGACTGCAGGTGTGCAGTCCGTCTGTCGGAGCCCTTAAACTCAGACCTCGCAGGCTATATCATTAATCTATTACGACGATCGTAAGGGCTCGCGCATGTGAGGTAATTCCTCCTTTTTTCATCGTCTCGAATAGAATTCGTCGTCGGCCGCAGTGAAAGGTAACGACCGATATTCGGTTTTATGGAGCTTAATTAGCGTTGATCTTTCGCTCTGCCGGCGGTACGGCTTATATATCAGTGGGCATTTACTGACCGATATTCGAGAGATCGCAGATAGTTTGAGTGGATGTCACGTTAGTCGTGATCCGGCTTGATCGTAGGTATTCAGCTGTAGCCTTTCGCGTTGGTTCCGCGGTTTGTCCATTTCAGTGAGATTCATATTCTTCGTCGTCGGTCAGTGAAGCGTAACGGTCACCATATCGATCTCAGTCGCAAAGGATTTCGGTTCGATTCCCGGCACAGACATGATGGATGTAGATTTCTCTTCTGGGCTTCCCCGAGAAAAGTACATAATGTTTTTTTTTGTTTCAATTAGTATTAAATAACCTGTTTATGTATTATTTATGTAAATAAAAATAGTTTCTGCAGACAAAATTGAAAACGCAATTTTCGCAATACAAATTGGTTCACTCTTCAGAAGTGTATATTCAATTTCTTTGAAGGTTTATTCTTCGTCCTTTTTTCTTTTTAATTCTATTCTCTTCTGGGTTCCCAGAGTTAAGAACTTTATGTTCAATTTCTTTGTAGGCGATTTATTTTTCGTTTTTTATTCTTTTTTATTCTATTCTCCTCTGGGTTCCTAGAGTCCCGAGTGTTTATGGGTGGGTATCCGCCCTCTGGCGTCAAGGCGTGCCGTCTGCGCGGGCGCCGGACCCATTCATATTTGTACAACTACCCGCTAATTATACCCTGCGAGCCTCGTCTCGCGATGTAGCCTGATTAAGTTCTTGACATTATATTATTCCGTCTGAAGTAATAACTGGTTCTTAACATATTTATGATGTTTGCGGGCGATTGAATATTTGTCAATGGGTTTTTATAAATGCTTTGGGTGGTACGGGGTAGGTGGCTGAGATGTTATTTTACTGTGACTTAAATCTTCTCATGAGAACTGAGATGAAGTTCACTTATAATGTTGCAGCCACATCGTCAGTACCGAATCCCGAATTCAATGAAACTTGAAGCGAAGTCAGTGAATCATCCAATGGTTGAATTAACAATTGAAGAATAATATTAGGTATGAAAGTAAATATGGATAAACAATTTAATAATACAATTTTTCGTTTCAATCAAGAAATTGTTAGAATCAAGTGCCTATTAGAGTTGCGGAGGTCCAAGAGCTTATCAGGCCTCTATCAGAATTGAATCAAGCTCGACGATTACACGACTTATACCTATTTGTAGGTTACCACAAGGCTGTATTAGCCGGCGTAGACAAGCAATTTTCTGTAACCACTGCTCACCAGCTCTAAATTAAAATCTCTTATAGTATTAAGTTGTAAACAATCATAGAAAATTATCCCTGAAACGAAGGTATATTTAGTATCACTGTTGCTACGTGTAGTTATATTTTTGTATAAAAAATAGGAAACAAGTTTCAAATCGTCTGATATTAAGTAATCGCTGCAGCCCACCGACATTTACTTACAACCTCAAACAGAACTGAAGTTCCACCTGAAGACATACCTAAATGCATTGCTCTACCTGAGGACTGGTATAGTTGTCTCATTTTCAACTCTCAAATGAGAGTTGAGCAACACTTCTCCAACCAAAACACAAGAGTCGCTTCACGACAGACTTTGAAGGTAGCGATAGTACCTCTTCGATTAAACTATATTTCTACCACCTATCAAAAATTCGAATCAAATGCCTATTAGAGCTACGGAGGTCCAAGAGCTTATCAGGCCTCTATCAGAATTGAATCAAACTCAACTATTACACGACTTATACCTATTTTTAGGTTACCGCAAGGCTGTATTAGCCGGCGTAGACAAGTAATTTTCTGTAACCACTGTTCACCAGCACTAAATTAAAATCTGATGTCGTAGTATTAAGTTGTAAACCATCGTAGTAATAGAGCTTCAATGAGAAAATACTTTTGTATCACGTTTCCGCCGTGTATTTTTCTTTTTTTACATTAAAGTTATATTTTAACGGTTCGGAAAAAAATTGAGTGTGTTTTCAGTGTAAATCGTCATAGGAAAATAAGCCTGAAAGAGAAAATACTTTTGTGTCTGTCTTTCGCTGTGTGTGTGTTTTTTTACACTTAAGTTTTTTTTTAAACGGTCGGAAAAAGATCAGATTGTATTTTTACTGTTAACCCTCATAACAAATTAAGCCTGAAAGAGAAAATACATTTTGTATCACTCTTGCGCTGTGTACTTTTTTTTTACACTGAAAATATACTTTTTGATGCCCTTGAAAAAGATTACAGTGTATTTTTAGCAAAGGGATCGATAACACATGCAGTACTAATTATGAATTATTAATCATGCTTAGGACATATTAAAATTATTACATATACATAACTAATAGAAGACACAAGTAAGAAGATTAAAAAATTAAAGCTAACACGCATGTGTTAGCTTTAATTTTTTATATCACACGCATGTGTGATACATAATTTTGGCTTTTATCGTCTGTTCAAATTTGTAATGATATTTTTGATTGATGCCGCCTTATTTGAAAATGTGGCCAGGAACGGTATAGTACATAAGGTCGGCTGTGGTACCTCCCCGATGGAACTAAAGCTAATCTCCCTATTAAACTATAAAGCGTGAGATATAAATTATAATCTATATACCTACGAATATAGAATTTCATTGATGACATATGTCTATAGTCTACAGCAACTATTTATCATCAGATATACCTACGCTTAGTGATTCTGTCACAAAAAAGGTACTTTTATTTTAATTCGAACCTTATACACGCAATCATTTCTTCAAACCTACAATCAACAACATATCGATAAATAATATCGATCAGTATTCACAAAGACAAACCGGTTAGCGGCACTCGATTACGATGACAGCTGTATTACGAGAGATAAATATCGATTATTGGTGTAAACTCAATCCTCACTGCCCACTTCCCGCAGGTGCCATAGACAAATCAAAGATGGATAGACCGCTCACGAACCATTTTTATAAATAAATAATAGAATATGAGTGGTATGGCAGAGTAATTACGTTGATACAATCAGATACGGATATTTATATACTGGAGGCCTCAGTTGATAACTATATTTGAAGTCGATCACACGATAATCGCTTCGTACATAACTGCGCTGGCAACTGCACCTACTCCCTCCCTATCTCCCTCAAAATTTACTGGTTTTGGAAGAATTAGATTTGGAAGCATTTTCAACTAGATTCGTAAGTCTTCCACAGTTCGGTTTGCGCGTTCATTTTCTACCACGTATGTGCACGATGTGGAACGAGCTTCATCCTGGGATATTCCCTGACACTATGACATGGGGTCTTCAAATAAAGTGTAGAGAGCTCTTATTCAAAGCCGATGATGCTGAAAACTGATGATGTTGCAAGTTTTCATAGGTGACGATGACTGCTTTCGTTTAAATGGCCCGTCTTCTCGTTAGACTAATCAAAAAATCAAGCTCTATCGAACAAAACTCTACTTGAAACTGACAATGTTCATTGAAGTGCCAGAATTATATAAGTCAAATACCGTTTCTATCAACCTAATAAATATAGTCTCTTTAAACCATAATACAGCTGCTTTCCATCACCATTAGCAGCTTAAATAGCAAAAACAAAAAGACATGGCCATACCAAACAGTCCTTCAAAACTAGTAGAAACTAAAGAATTATTTACCCACAAAACACGTTAAAACAACGTTTGAAACTAACAAAACGTTTGACAATTCGTTTCTTGCTAAACGTACGGTGTAATAAATCATGGGTCGCGGGGAAAATATTTGCCGAAGCGGGCAACACTGCATTATTAAAGTAATTTAGCGTTCTCTGCGAGTCGTCTACTCTGTAGGCTCTGTTTGTTTTGCAGGCGAGAACTTTGCTCAACCTATTATTACTGACTCGTTATACTTTTTAGCAGGCGTCTACAACATTTGGTTCGTCGTTTTTAAGGCTGAATAAAATAAGATAGTATTGTGTTTTTACATTTGTAAATGCAATGCTTGTGAGATTATTGTTCTTTATAATTAAATATTAGTACGTAATGCTTTGAAAACTTGAAGTACTCATGCTATATATGTAAATGGTAGGTTTTAAAGCATAATGAGGTGTATGATTTGAAGATAATAAGTTTATGACTGATGTTATTGACTTGTTATGCCTTTAAGCAGGCGTTTACAACATTTTTTATTATTATTATTATGAAACAGTAAGAAACAGGCATACAGGTCACCTGATGTTAAGTGGTTACTGCCCATGGACAACCACCTCCAATCTCAAATAGAACAGCAGTTCTATTTAAGGATGGACGCTGATGCGTTCCTACTCTTGAGGACTAAGATGGTCGCCTCCAATAATGTGTATCCG